>SMDT01003179.1:0-266396 GCA_005392925.1 Aquilaria sinensis | reverse complement strand
TGGATCAGGTACATCATTATGTGCTTCCTATGTTAGACTTGGATATCACTTCTTAGACTTGAGACTTTTATGAACCTTCAGAGACATAGAACAAATTTCTGAGTTAATTTGATGTTGCATTATGGATGATTCTATGATATGTATCAGACATATAACTCTTTGTTTATGATGAATGAACGAACTTGGAATCAAAGTATTGATGTTGCTTTTACATAGCTTTTGTGCATTCAATAATTGGATGATTAACACGTAAACTAGTATATTGAATTTGCAAAATGATAGAATCCGGAAGCCAAAATAACAACATCAAATGCATCAACTGGTCGGTAAATTTACTAACGGATAAACCTGTTGGAAACATTACCAACGGCCTAACTCATTAGTAAAATTTCCAATGGCCTAACCCGTTGATAAGTAGCAAATGTGCGTTGGTAATTTCTTAGACCGTTGGAAAGTTACCGACGGTCATATCATCAACATCTTAGAGTAGAAAATTACTAACGGCTTAAAGTTAGACTATTGATAAAATTTTTTCAATAATCGATTTTTCAACGGCCATTTACCAACGTCTAGCTGTTGGCGCATTGAAAACGGCCATTGGAAAACACATTTTTTTTAGTAGTGAAATCAAAATCTATTGAAACACAAGTTAATTCTGAGAAACAACAACCATCATCACCATAAGAAAACAGCGACAAAATCATTAGAAAACAATGACACCAAAAAATACACACATTCTCCACAAACATTACCTTTAGATTCCAAAGCTACGATGAACAGACGAAGGCGCAAAAAATATAGAAAGAGCAAACCTCAGAAAACAAGCAAAAAAAATTAAAAAAAAAACACTCGACAATCGCCTCCGAAATACTTAAAACAAGAGACCCTTAGCTCGCTCTCGTAAAACAAGCTGGAAAACAAACGTGTATGATCATACGATCCGTAACATGCCACGTGTACAAACAACTAGGACACAGAAGGAATAAAAAAATCTAATATGAGGGCAAATTAGGAAGAAAACATCCAGTCCTCTGTAGGCATATATCCACGGTAGAATTTGTAAAAACTTTGGGGCCTTTAATGCTCGCATGTAGTGCTTCAATTGGGGTCAACTTAAGAGTTTAGTCTGGTAACAATAATCAGCAAGCCAATAAATAAAAATTCCAAATGATATTATGTAAAAAAAATTCCTAATACTAAATTCTTAAATAAGAAGTGAAATTGAATAATATAAATTAATGTTATTTGATTTGCTCTCTCATTTCCCTTCATTGCTTCATTACCTTCTCCAACTATCACCACTTTTGTTGCATTGGGACTAGTTCCATGGAAAAAATCTCGATATCCGAAACCCTTAATTATTTAATAATTGCTGGTTCAATTATTGGTGGTTCCTTCAAAGGGAACATATTTCAGTTCTCCTTCTCTATTTTTTTTTTTAATTTTCTCCTCCTCCTAAAATGCAAGTAAATAGTCTTATTAATATTTATAAATGATAAATTTGAAATGCTATATGAAATTAAGAAAAACTTGCCAATTCTAATTCCAATTCAACCACTTTTTGTTTCAACTTTTCATTTTCATTGCTGACATCATGTAGCGCTGACTGCCATCTCCCATTCTGGTTGGTGAATGCGTTTCATCAAACCTGTTATTGACTTTAGACCACTCGTGTAGCAATTGCTTGCAAGATCCATGATTTTCGTAAGTAGGATTAATTAAAGAAATTTATATTTAGAGGTTTATATAGACATGATTAATTGCAAAAAAAAATCATAAGATATTATTCAATGCTTTTTTATGAGAAAAAATCATTTTAGATGAGATTATATGTGTTACTACATTATTGTTTCATAGGATCAGAGATATATTTAGTAGATTACGTGAAAAAAATTACAGTTGCCTTACTAAAAAGGAAAAATCTAGCATGTGTCAGTGCCAAATTTTGCCAGTTATGGGAAATATCCGTCATATCTTATATTATAAAAAGTACAAAAGTATAAAAATATTGAATGACTTTTTTATCTTTTTGTTATAACATATTTTGTTCTTCTAATGAAACTTAATTTTGTCATTATCTATTTAAGTGAAATTGTATTAGCACTAGGACACTAAAAGAAACCCTTAAGTTACTACTAAATTTTATTTTTTGTTACAAACTTACCCACCCTTAATTCTATAATATAGATTTACATATTATATAGAATTATTTTTTTGTGTCAATCTTACCTAAAACACTTAAATTACCATTAAATTTTTTTTGCTTCAAACATGTCACCCTTGGTTCTATATTACTATCAGATAATACCTTAAGTAAATATTTTATAAAATTTATAATTTCAACTTATCATTCCAAAAACTTTCATAGCTAAATCTTTTATTTCAATAAAAAAACTTAAATGTAAAATTCATGCTAAAGTTTGTATAGCTAAATATTTTATAAAACTTAAAATTTTAACTTAGCATTCTAAAAATTTTCATAACTAAAATTTTTTATTTGAATCAAAAAATTGAATATATGGTAAAACTCAAGCCAAAGTTTGTATTGTTGTAAAAGGTACTTTTGAACATAATTTTTTTATCAATAAAGTTTTTTTTTGTTTTGTAACTTGAATGAGTATATACTGTGAAAGCTTATTATATGGTAAAACTCATGCTAAAGTTTCACATGAAAATCTATAAGTTTTGAATATTAAAAAATAATTTTAGTTATAAACAGTATATATTAAAAATTATATAAGTGAACACTTTATAATAGTTCACATATAGTTTTTCCTTTTGTCCTAAAATTATAAGTTCTTTTACTCTTTTAATGATAAAAAAAATTATATTGTCTATTTAATTAGAATTGTGTTAGTATTAAGGCTCTAAAAAGAAGGAAAGAAAAGAATCCACTTATAGAAATCTAAATATATAGTTGCCTATTTAATTAGATATTTAGTAGTATTAAAATATGAAAATTATAATAAGAGAGGGAAAAAAATGCAATGTGGAATGCATTTAGCCTTTGGTTTTTGAAAAATTTACTATTTTGACTACTAAACTTAGTTTGACCACTAAACTTAGTTAATTTTAACAAATATGGCTTGAGTTTATTCTACTATAAAAAACATTTTTGAATATACAATTTTTGTCAATTAAGTTTTCTTTTCCCTATTTGGATGAATATATACTTTAAAAGCTTAGGTATTTGGTCCATATTAGAGCAATCATATAATTCACATATGACTCAAGCACATACTATGAATAAAAAAGTAAAAGAATTATTATTGTAGCAAAGGTCATTGTGAAAAATTTTAGAAAAAAACAATTCTTAGCTCCTAGAATTAGTTGCTTATATGATAATAAAGAGGAATTTTAGTAGCAACTTTTTTTTTTTTTAAATTTTTTCAATATTTTAAAATATTAGGAAAAATTATAAGAATTATTTTTTCCCACATGGTCATCATTTAGAATGTTGGAGCATAAATTTTCTATTCTTAGCAACTAACTCTTTCTCTATACCAAATAATATTAATGTATTTTTATTTTTATTATTTTTTTAAAGCCAATCAAATCTTATGAGTTGTATCAAAGTAGCATTATGCATGTATTGTTTTTAGGCTTTAATTTTTGGAAAAATCATTACTTAACTATAAATTTAGTTAAATTTGACAAATATGCCCTAAATTTTTTTATAAATGCTTTTAAGCGTTAGTTGTGGGTCAATTTATTTTCTCTTTCCTTCGCTTGATGTTTAAACTACTATCTTCATCTCAAGTTCTTTTGAAACATTTCAATTTTTCTTACTTAAGTTTAACTTAAATTTTTTATATTAATATTTCCTTAAAAAATTTAAAACAATTTATTTAAAAATAAAATTTATATAGTTTCTAAATGTAATTTTTGTAATTTTTTAATAAAAAATATTAAATTAAATAAATTTAAGTCAAAAACCTAAAATGTTGCAAAGAACTTGTGATGAAGAGAAGTATAATAATAATAATAATAATGCTTAAAATTTACAACCTTTCATCGATAATTATTTATACATTAAACAAATAATAACAATATACTAAATTTTTAATTCTATTTACAAAGAGAAAACTAAAATTTTTAATAAGAACTTTTTTTACACTAGGAGGCCTTCTAGGAATTTAAACTCTTGGCTTTCATCTATACCAATATTGAGGCCCTATACTATCAAGTGGAATTAGAGCTATACGGTTGACTTGGCATACTTATTAGAGAGTTATAAAAATTCATAAATGCTTTAACATGAAGATTTGGGGTTTAAATCATACATTTGGAAAAAAAAAATAGACAATTGTTTGAAGTTGATTATCCAAAATAATTTATTTTTATTTTTACGTGATTTTTCATCTAAAACTAATACCATTTGAAAACTAATTATATATATCTATAATAATTTATTAAATAATTTTTTATATACCTTTTATGTAATTAATTTTTTATAGTTATGAATTTTTTAATTATTCAACCTAAAAAATAATTAAATAATAATATCAATTTCAGACAAAAAAAGCCACAAAAACATATTTGAATTAATTTGAATCAATTCTAAATAAATTAAATCTTTATCTCAATGGTTAGGTTCAAGATTTTTTGGGTTGATGTTCTATACTTTATTTCTCTTCTTACAAGTTAGTTTTATATACCAATAATCATTTGACATACACTGAGAGTATAGTTAAGGCTTTTCTTGCTTAATTATAAATATTTTTCACCCTAACACTACTATCTATCTAAAAAAGAATAAATAAATTCTTATAACATATATTGAGAGAGTATAAATTTTTTATTGTGTCAAACTACTAATTTTCCAAAAAGAGTAAACAATAGGATTTTATTTTACATGTAAGTTAATTGTTAAGTAGTTATAATGATTTTAATTTTACTAATTTTTATCAATATTAGAAAAATTATGAAAGCAACAAAATTTTTATCGACAAGTTAAAGAGAGTAAATAATGATTTTAATTTTATTATAAAGATATATTAAGTATAAATTTTATTATACTTTATACTTTCATGCAATATTAGAAAATAATGTTCTATAATCAATATTAGAAAAATTACGATGTGACAAAATTTTTATCGACTTTTATACTCTTAACCTATGGGTGTTTTATATTTTTTTTAATGAGACCCAAATTAATTTGGTGTTGTATATTTATTAGAAGTATAATTAGCACTAAGAATCTAAAAGGAAAATAGAGAAAAAAATAGAAGCCTCATATGTGCAGTTTTTAGAAAACAAAAAAGAGGAATCCATATGTTATTTTGATAGCTTTAATACAATTACTTAAAGTTATATATTAAGTATAAATTTTGATGGCAACAAAATCTTAAATAGCCATAATAAGTTAAAATTTTGCAACAAATATGTCATTAATTAAATTATATATATATATTTGGGGAATACCTTAAACATAAAATTTTATCAATTTTTTGTACTCTTAAACTTGAATGAAGTATTTTAATTGGAACTTAAAAGTTTCAAAAACCTCATAATTATGTCTATTTGAATCAATAATTTAAATCTGATAAAACTCATAAAAAGTATGAATATGTCAAATGTTGAACCTTTTTATCCCTGAGTTTTATTTTATTTCCCTCTTTTAATGATATATTTTTTTAATTTCATTATAAACATTTTACTTTCAAGCAACATAATGTTAAATTATCAATATTAGAAAAAGTATGAAAGTGATAAATTTTTATCAATTTTTATAACCTTAACTTATATGGTGTTTTATTTTTTAAATGAGACTCAAATTAATTTGGTGTTGTATGTTTATCAAAGGTATAATTAGCACTAGAAATCTCAAAAAGAAAGAAAAAAAAATATAAGTCCCCTGGGAAATTTCTCAAAAATAAAAAAAAGGAATCTCCATGCCCTTTTATAGCTTTAGTACATTTGCTTAAAGTTATATATTAAGTATAACTTTTAATGGTGAAAACTATCTTAAATAGCCATAATAAGTTAAAATTTGTAACAAATATGTCCTTAATTAAATTATATATTTTTGGGACATGTCCTTAAACATAATTTATCATTTTTTGTACTCTTAAACTTGAATAAAATATTTTAATTGGAATTTAAAAGTTTCAAAAACCTCAAAATTATATCTATTTGAATCAATGATAAAAAGCATGAATATGTAAAAATGTTGGATGACCTTTTTATCCTTAATTTTTATTTTATTTCCCATTTTAATGATACTCAAATTTGTCATTCCCAATTTATTAGATTTAGAAAAAACTAAAATTATGGAAAGGAATAAAAAAAAAAGAACAAAGTGATGACAAGCTCTTAGTCTTCATATTTGGAAAATAAGATTAGTATTTGAAAAGAAAAAATAGAAAAAATTGTTGATTATTTTCTATGTTTTCTATAAGTTTTTTTGTAGAAAAAAACTAAAAAATGCCAATAAATTTAAATTTTTGTAACAGTCATGTGTTTGATTTATATGAGCTTAAACATGCCTAAAAACATAGTGTTTGTCAATTAATTTGCTTTCTAAACTTGGAATATATTCATCAGAACTTAAAAGTGCAACTTAATATCCATATTTATCTATATGTTATTAAAAGTGCAAAGATATATAAAATAACTAAACCACAAATTATAAGTTATTAATTTTCCTTTTAGGCACTAAGCTTCTATTCTACTTTAATGAGTTTATTTTCCTATGATTAATTAATTATATTATAAGAACAATGGGTAGGACTACATTTTCAAACTTTAGTGATGTGAGTATAAATTTTAAATCAATGGGTAAGGATTAATTATCCAAAAATATAAAAAGCTACACAACATTTTTACCTCGAACTTTGGAACAATCACATTAAATCTACCATAAAATATAGGGTAAGTGTAGATTTTGAAATCTTGAAGGTGAGTGTATTTTGATTAAAAAAAAATAAGAGTAGAGTAATTAAGCTTTTTAAGTAATGTATAGTTACTTATAGTTACATGCTTTTGAAAAAATTCAGTGTTTACTTACTAAGTTTATACTTTGGTATCATTGCCCATATTTGTGTCACACTTCTTAAAAAAAATTTATTTTTACTTGAGTTTTTAATTGAATGTCCCACCTGTATTATGTTCCTTTCAATTTTGAATATAACATAAAAAAATTTATAAAAAGTTTACCTTATGTCTCTTTAAAAAGTCAAAGTTATGATAACATATTAATGGTAAATCTATTTAATTATTTAAGCCAAGTAATATATATAGAATCTCCATTTTAATAATTAGCTTTTTGAATCTAAAACATAGAAGTTAAGATAAAATTTACTAAATTAACTTTTAATAAAATTTATAAATATGTAATACTATTAAGATATTAAATTAAGATCTTTTCTGAACAGATTGAATACCATTTTTAAATTTTACACTAATAAGAGGAATTTTGACATCTTTGATTAGATTTTAAAAATACCATGAAGTAATTTTATAAGTACTCTACTATCACAAATAAAAAAACTTCTATCAATTTTTTTTGTAACAAATATTACCTATAGTGCATTCTACATTATATTATTATTATTGTTGTTGTTGTTGTTGTTGTTGTTTATATTAAACAAAAATCTAATACAATAAGCTATCTATTATAATAAATGACACAAATGAAGATACTTATGATGAAATATTATAATAAAAAACTACTACATAAGAGATAGAAAAATTAACAAGAAATTATATCTAAACTAAAAAAAAGTAAAATCATTATTGCAATATATAATTTATTTTGGATAAAATAATTAGAATTATAGTTATTTGGGTGAAAAATAACTTAATATTTAATTCACGTGCAATGCATGTGTGCAATTACTAGTTAGAAGAAAAACATTGAATAATAAATTGAGTTCCTTATCGAAAAACAAAATTGAGTCCCAAGGTATTAGGACAAGCATGTAATCCAAGATATCAGTCCATAAAAAATGGGTAGGAAGATAAGTGGAAGATCTGCAGTAGAAAAACAATTTCTAAGAAGTCAATTTAACCCCTCTCTCCTTAGTCAGCCTGGCTTGATCGCTGTCTTGGTTATTGTCCGTTGCTCCGGCAATCCGGATTCGTTCCGCGATAGGCCATTAAACAAACACTTTAGTCTATTTTATATTCTCCCTAACACAGACAACCTGACCACTACGGCTTCGTATTAGATCATTAATCAATTAACCAATCACTTGATGATTAGCCATTTTTAAGTGTGAGAAAGAAATTAATCTGAAATCACTTATCCGTCGGGACCATTTCGGCAAAATGGGAGACAGTAGGCCTGATCCGTCGCTGCCAGTTCCTCCACCTGGTCATCACCGTCACAACAACTATCCCAAATCAGAGAATATTTCCATGTTGTGTTACGCCCTGATCATCGTCGGGACGGCCTCCGTCATCCTGGGAGTGGTCAACCTCTTCATCATCAAGTGGTGCACGAACCGGCGGCGGAGGGCCGCAGGGGAAAGAGCCTCGGGGACCGAGAACCGTGGCTTCCACAACCCTCGCCAGAACTTGCTGTGGAGTTTTAAGTACAAGAAGGGGGAGGGGGAGTGGGCGGGGACGGCAGGGCAGGAGCAAGAGTGTGCGGTTTGTCTGTCGGTGTTCGAGGAGGGGGAGGAGGTCCGGCAGCTGCCGGGCTGCAAGCACACATTTCATGCTCCGTGCATAGGCATGTGGCTGTCCTCGCACTCCAGTTGCCCGCTTTGCCGGACTCCAGTGTGCGAGAGGGCTGTGAATTTGACCATCACCTCCATGTCAAATAACTCTAGGGAGGGTTTGCTGGATTCCGGCAGCATACCTTGAAGTTTCAGCTCGTCTTTCGGCAATTCAGAAGGGGATGGATGGATTATTACAACATGTGAAATAGTATTATTACGTAATCTAATTTTGTTTTGGAAGTCCCCTAACGGTGGAAGTGGCAAAGAGGACACTCTGCCTTGACAATGGTCAAGGTTCAAAATCATTCCCCTCCTCCAATTTATTGAATGTTAGTTGGATTAGTTTTGAGTTTTGAAAAAGAAGACATTTCTCATATCCTCTGTACTATATAAATATAAAACCTCCTTAAATCATATATTTGTACTTGGTTCTGAATATAGAAAAAAAATTAAAAACCTACATTTTACTCTTCCAATGTGTACAATTTTTTTTGTATAGAGTCCGTTATGTTATTGACATCAATTTCTCAAATTTTAAATTAAATTATATATATAATATTATTTCTTCCAATAAATTTAAAATATCTAAAACTAGGGATATACTATTACTATTTTCCTTTGCCATAAAATTAGATTTTGGTTTATAGACACTACTTGTTTTCTTATGAACTTTCACAAAAAGGAAGAAAAACAAAAAGAAAAGAAAAGAAAAGGATCCGATGGGTTAGAAGGCAGGGCAGGATCCATCTCACCGCCTCTTCTCTTACTAAGGCCATGTTGCCTGAAGTGCCCACACCCCGGCCCATCCAACGCCACCAACGTATCGCCCATAGTTAGGCCGGCTTCTAGATGGCCAAACTATACATTTGACTCATGAATTTTTATAACTCGAGTGAGTTAGCCCATAACTCATTACTCACTAAATACTAGCCCCTGAACTTTGTAAAAGTTCACAAGTTAATCCACAATGTACTGTACATGAATGACGGCTTCATCCCAAAATACTATTAGAGCCCCTTCACTTTTTTTTTTTAAAACAAAATAATCATAACTTTCAAATCTACCAAAAACACTATCATCCTCAATGCACCAATTGTCCCAAAAAATGACAAGCTCCGATGCTGCATCGGCAAACAAAAGGAGCCGATTATATCCTTCAATCCCTCTATCAATTCCCCTGACTCATCAAATTTCAAATTCTTGTTGTATTTGTTGCCAATTTTGTCCCAATTGTTGCAAGTAACAGTGAGGACACTGTAGCCGTCTCCAATTTGTAGTCATTGTCGCCATTGGGTTCTCTCCAATTTGCCATCCTTCAATCACCGTCATCGTCTCTGATTCGCCATTATCCAATCACTGATTTATTGTTCTCCAATCTTCGATTTCACCTCTAATTTCACCGTCATCGTCGTCTTCTCTCTAATTCGCCATCCTCCAATCATCATCACCATCGTCGTCTCCGATTCGCTGTTCTTCAATTGCCAATTCGTAACCGAAGAATAATATACATAACCGGAAAAGACGAGGGAGGAGGTGAAATAGGAGCTAGCCTTGACCTTGTCATTTCTACGGCAACATTGTAAATGGTAGGTAACAACTAGATCGTGAAGATTGATAGGAGGCACCGAGATTGAATGAAGGAAGGGCAATCTTTGAGGATAGCAACAAATGGATAATGGGATTGAGAGTATGGGCTATAGGATGGGAGGTGGAGCACGGAGGCATCGAAAATCAAACGGCTCCAGCTTCAGGCTGGCGGCATTCCTCCTCAACCTCAGAGTTCCTCCTCATCTTCGACGGCACCCCCATCGTCTCCAGTTTGTGGTCCAAGCAGTCATGAGCCACAAAGTAATCCAGCGGCATTATTGGGATGACGTGGTAGTAGAAATTGAGAGAGGGGTTGCCGGTGTTCAAATAGGTGGCGGGCCAATGAGAGATTGAGGAAGATACTATCTTTGGTAAATCTAAAAGTTATGGGTGTTTAAGTTTAAAAAAAAGGTAAAAGGGGCTGTTTATGTATTTTGGGTTGACGGCGTCAGTAGTTTACAGTACATTATAGATTAACTTGCAAACTTTTACGAAGTTTAGGGGCCAATATTTAGTGAGTTTTGGATTGAATCGCTCGAATTGTCAAAGTTCAGAGGCCAATTGTATAGTTTAGCCCTTTTAGATCTCCCCCAGCTTCAAAATTCCTCCCCAAGACGATCCACTTTATCCTCAAAACCAACCCCTGTAATCCTCATCTCTAGGCGATCGAGCACAACAAATACAAAAAGTACATGAAGCAATTAGTCAAATCGTCGCGCTGTAACCCTTTGTGGCTTATCCCACTCACCTTGGCATAGAAGAGCAAATTAAGCAAGCTGAAACACAGATAGAACCACAGGCACGACGGTGCCGGTCTTGAACTTGCATAAAGACATAAGCGATAGGATCCCTGGAGCACTTGAAAAGCTGCAGAAATCCATGGCTTTCTTTTATGGTCTCTAACGCCATCGCTAAATTCCTTGCATCCTGATTCCCTTTTACAGCCAAGACACAGCCTCCTTCTGCTCCTTGCTTCTTCTGTATCTGACCTTCCGAAGTCACTTCTTCATGGTTACACTACTAGGCCACGCACACCAACTTCTCCACTGAGAATTCTTACCACATCGTAGGCATCTCAAGACTAGCTCCTTCTCACCCCAAGCCAAAGCCTTGTTTCACGGACCCTGACCTCCTCCAGTCCAACAAAGCCACTCCCCTTCCAAGAGCTTCATTCAAATCCTAGCTGCCTCTGGGGTGTTGTTTCAATTCGTTGTCTCCTATATACTTCGAGATAAGATTTTGATTGTTATTAGTTGAAATATTCTAATCCCATGTTTTTCATTTTAACCTTCTGGAAAGATTAGAACTTGATATGAAAATTGCATTAATTACAGTTATTTTTGCGATGAATGAGTGATGCTTTGTGCTATAAGAGATCTCTCCCCAATTCTCCGTCATTTGCTCATATGTTCCCGCTAAAAGAAAGCCACGGTGAGAGTGCGTCTGCTAAAATGAAAGCCATGAGGCACTGCGGGTCTCACTAAAGTCTTTAACGCTACCACATCAGCAACTTTAATCAAAGATAATATAAAAACTAACGGAAGGAATACAGATAGGAGACGATATATAAGCTATAGGTCTTAACGCATATAGGAAACAATATAAGCTATGGTACTTGAGATGGCACCAATTAAAGTATGGGACCAAACCAGAACATCTGTTATAATTAAGGGATCATATATGAATTTACCCTAATATTTAGCTTGGAAATAATGTTTTGGCATCCTACTGAAGCCTTAATATTTTTTTCAGGAAACATGTACAATATTTAAATTGATCTATGTGAATTGTGAATATCTATGACAACTAGTATACATTATGACATGCACAAATGCACAGAGTTCAAAAACATATGCTCCGAAGATAGGGAATTTAGACCAAGGAAAAGGCTTTTGTATAGCCACTCTTATGCGCAAGAGGTGCTTCTACTCCTCCCAATGGATCATTTATGTAAGTCATTGATTGGAAGTAACACCTACAAGAACAGAAGAGCATGTCTACCAGCTTCTTTTCCAAAAGCAAAACCATTCTATTCAAAATCAATTCTTTCATTTTGAGTCTCTTCAAATGCCAAGTATGAAATTGTTCATATTTTATGCTATGCAAAAAATTTGTTCATTGACAAATATGGGTAAAAGTAATTGAACCGAACCCAAAACCCAACCTAATATGTTTAAGTTGACACAAATCCAACCCATTCTAGAGAAGCAAAAAAAGGGTTGGTTCGAGCCCAACCCGAACAATCTAAAATTGTAAAACCTTACCTCAACCTAACCCAACCCACAAACTATCACTAGCCCTAAACCTTAAACGTATCCCAGCCTAACCCAACCAACAAACTATCCCTAATCCTAACCTAACCCCAACCAGGGCAACTGCTTTCTCGTTTTCACTCACACTAGCACACCACGAACGCATAGCCTTCCTCCTCTCAGACCTCATTCACTCCTCAGCCTCACCCTCACACACCCGTCCTACCTCGGCTGTTGCCCCACCCTCCATTGCTCCTCAACCTTGCCCTCCTTCATGCTACCTTCCCTTGCCCCGTCCTTGTCATGCCTGTGACTTGTATAGGCCATGGGCTGTAATTAAAATGTACACGAGATATACATAAGTTTTGTAGATAAGTGATATAAGTCATAAATGTGAAGGCAAGAGGCATATAAGACTAAGTACCTAATAAGGTGCCTTAGGTGCACATAAGTGGAACATGAGGGGAAATGTCCTTTTACGAACGAAAATTAGCTCAAACTAAGTACCAAGGTTGGTTTTGAAATAAGGACTCAAAATTTGAAGAAAAAGTGGCTAAGAACCTAGGGGCATTAAGGGAGCACTAAGGAGGGGCACATAGTGGCTATGGAGCATACCCTTGTGTGCACCCATGTGAATGTGAAGTCTTTAAAGCCAAGTGCCTTAATAGAAATTTTGTGGGATTGACACTTAATGTTAAAATAAAGAGGAGGATTGCAATACAAGTCAAAAAAAAGTAAAGGGCACATAAGAAAAAGTGGGGAGCACCCTAGGGTGCACATAAGCCCTATAATGCACTAAAGGGCTCTCGGGTGCACCTAAAGTGTCTCTAAGTTCACATGAAGTTTTGGAGACTTAAATGAATGAATTTAAGGGCAAAGAGAGTGCTTAAATTGCTCCATAGAGAGTTGAACAGGCTAATAACATAACTTAAATTACATACATGGTTTATGCGGAGTTAATGCCAAGACTTAGTCAAAAGTCGTAGCCATCAAGGCAACCGACCTTTCCTCCACCGCTTAGACAATAAGTCCATCCTAAAGGTAGCTTCCTATGCAGTTATAGCAGCTACCAACTATAGAAAATTTGGCCAAGAGGTCCTGCAAAATGAAGAAACAAGTTAAAGAAGTAAAGAAAGCAAAAATGAGTTAAACCAAGCATGGTGGCTCATGGGTAAGCCTATGGTGGTTCATTTGGAGCATTGAAGTGTTCATGCCTGTTTGCTGCCAATTCCAAGCTAGGTAAAGGTTCAATTTAAGCTCCTTCACCTAGATTTTAATGGGAAGGATTCTGCCCTAACTGATGGCCATGACTGAATGATCCTAGGAGCTATGAAAATGGGCTATATGTGCTAAGACACTATGGGGAGCTAGCTAGTTTACTTATGGCAAGCATTAGGGTTTTTGATCAAGTATGGTCAAACTTGTTCATCTACTTGGAGCTTTATGTTAATTTGACTATAATTCAAAGTGATCACATGCTAAACTAAGTGAAAAATGCTTGCTAAGTCTAAGTCAAACTGTGTATGTGGTGTGTGTGTGTGTGTTTTATATGCTTCTTTGATTGATTGCATGTGCTAACCTTTAAATTGTATATATAGGTATCTTGTATTATGTTATACTTTGTCTTTTATGTGTCTTTTTTGTCTTTGCTTGTAGGTTCTTGAAGGAGAAATTAAAGGTTTATGTATATGACAATGTTTTGAACATTGTAGGCACTAAGTGCCATATTGAACTCGTACTGAGTACTTGTATACTCATGCCCTGTTTTTACCCATTTTAGGTAAAGAAGTAAAGGAATAGAGGCTAAAGAACCTCTTTAGAGGTATATGTATAAGGAAGTATGGCTCAAGTATGCTGGCTTATGAAAGAAAGATTGAAAGTTCATGTTATGAACTAATGACGGTGACTTGAACCGTAGGCTCTAATAGCTGTTGTGGGGTTGGCTGTAATTAGCACTGTTTTAGTTTTGATAAAGGCCAGAAGGCTTATAAGGGACATGTTTCCTAGATATCAAATAAAAATGGAGGTCTTAATGTCTATGGGCATTGAAATAGTGTACCCCTTATTGTGTAACATGCATGCTATTTAAGTAGCCAAACTTTGGGTGTATGTAATTTTGGCCATGTAGTTCTTAGGATGCCAAATTTTGAACTTGTAAATGCATGTATATATGTTGGGCAATGGGACTTCAAGTAATACATGGCATGAGCCTTAGTAGTATATTGTGGGCTTAGTTAAGCCTTCTAAGGCACTAAGTGTAATGGGCTAGGAAATGCATGTATGGTTTGTACTAATGAAACCTAGAATGTATGTATGTATGTATGTATGTATGAGTATGCATGTATGATGAACTGGCGAGTACACTAGGAATGCTTAAAGTAAGCCTTCTGAGTACATTGGGACACACACATATAGATATACACATGCCCGCTAGTGCACACATAGGTAGGCCTACTATGCACGAACCCATATACCTACCTGCGCCCACTTACATGCACCCTATATATACCCTATAGGCATGAAGGTAAGTCTACTTAGGTGCACTCATAAAATTAACACATTAAACTTGCAACCTAACATGTTAAACTTACAACTTAACCTATTAAACTAAAGATCTAATAGGACCTCATTTAAAGGGCTTAATTAGTAGCTTTCACCTATGTCCTACCTTGTTAATAATTAAATTTTGGATTAAGTATCTTGGTTGTCTTACTCTAATCCACCCTATGGAACTAAAATTGGTATTAACCTCCTAAAGGGATTTAGGTAAGGGTGAATTTGGGGCCTAACAGCCCTCATCAAGACGCCACCCGAGCATGGCCTCTTGCCCCACCATTAACCTCACTTCTAAGCCTCACCCTGCCTTCCTTTGATGAGAAACTGCCCTTATGGAGATATTACCCTCCCTAGCCCCGCGCTCACTGAGACACTACCTGAGACCCTTGTATTTCAAATTCGATTTCCAAATTTCTTCTAGCTCTCAAATCTTAGTTCAAATCTTCTCCAATTCGCCTAGAGCTTGTATTTTGTTGCCTGGAAACGAAAGCAATATATCACGCCATGACAAGACCGTCTCATCTAACAAAGGTTAAGTCAAAAAAGGGAGTCAATGGCCAGATTGGGTAGAATCTGTCTAACCTGACCATTTTTTTCGAGTTAGGGTCTGTTTGGGTTAAAACCTTAAATCAAGTCAAGTCGTGTCAGACCATCTTTCGAAGGCTATGAATGGACACAACAATCTAGTTTGAACCCAAAACAAAAAACTTTCATCTAGGACTAATTTACAAAGAAGCACTAGAATAAAGTTTTCTAGAATCCAACTCGACCCTAATGTGCCTTTTCTGGTTAAGTCGGTCAAGTTAGAGCATCATTTGGGGGCTGTGAATGGACACACTATTTGGGTTTGGGCCTAAATCGGACCCAAAACCAAAACTTTCACCCATATGGACAAATGTACAAAGAACCACCAAAATAAAGTTCTACAGAATCTAACTTCCCTAGCATTTAAACTTATCCCAGACTGGGTATTGAACGTTGCCACAATGTTTACAAATATTCAAGTGCAATTAAGCGATACTTCAAGCCATGAGGCAGGTAACATGTTGTATCATACGACAGTAGCAGGATAATAGAAACTACATTCTCCTTAAATTGTTTAACCTTGCTTGTAACTCGCTGTCTATTCCACTGTCATCATCGCCAGTTGATTCAGCCTGTGCAACCCGACCTTTTGCAGCTGGTGCAGCAACAGCAGACGATGGTGCATTGACAAGCTGCGCAATCAATTATAAGCCAAGTGGAGTTAGTCCAGGTCCACGAGAAAAGCCACTTAAGCTAAATGAAGCATTAAAAAGTTGGTGGATGGTGAAGACAGTACCTCTTGATTGATATCAATTCCAATCTCATCAAGCACCTGATTCACTAGTTCTTCTGTTTCTTCCTCTTCTTCATCCCCTTCCAAGGCATCATCAATGGCATCCCCCATAACCTCTGTCACCATCTCCATCTTCTCATTTTGCCTTTCGAATTCCTGCATAATTCTCTGCAATGATGGCAAGTTCATCTGCCTGTTCATCCGGCCCATAGCCTTTGTAACACCTTTCATTGCCTCTCCCATTGCTTGGGTTGACTTCAAGGTCTAGAAGCCACATAATCAAGAAATAAATCCAATAACCATTTATCTTGACCTAGTAAAAGCTGCCAGGAGACGAATCTAAATCTAGCAGCAAAGAAAAACATCCACTTAAATTGATTAATGCTGCAAACCATAGAACCATAAGCTAACCCCAACAGTAACCTGCATGAACTTGAAACATTTATAGGGCATCAAATCAGCAGGAGAAACAATGCAATTTAAGTGATCTTTAATGTAACTTCCCATCTATAATACATCTTGGCTGAACATATTTAGCCTGTGGCTGGTAGATTATGGATAGGGCAACCACTCTAGCCCCTTAAAGGAGCATTCAACTTTGAACAAGAAACAAGAGCTTAGATAAAATTCTCATACAAACAAAAACTAGTGATGGAATATCACCATGGCCCAACCACAACTTCTGTTTCCTGAGATGAAGGGCATATCAAACGACATCAACTTTATCATATAAAACTTGCAAACAATGAAATTGTTCCTCCACAAGTAAGAAGCTATAACTCACTTTGTGCACGAAAAGCGTAACAAAAATCATTAAAAAAAAATGGTATAAATGCGGTCATTAACAGATTACAAACCATTAAACCAAATAATTACCTGAATTCGTAATGAAACACCCTGGAGCTGTGACTTAAGTTTGTAAAACTTTTCGATCTGGTGGCGTGTTCTAATAAGGTCTTTTGCCATTACCTTCACAGCACCCTGTAATATAAGTGCTAAACCTTTTCAACGTCACATACACTTCTCAAACCAATCACGCAGCAAAACTGGGCAGTGCCTTGAATTGTTTGAAAAGCGACAAGACCAAGAGAAACAGAACTCACCATCTGCCCTTGCTTCGCACTTTTCTTTATCTCCGTAATCAGTTTCTTCTCCTGGGATTGTAGACCTTGCCGCTCCCTTTCTATCTCTCTGATCGATTTGTCCAGCATCCGCTTATTCTCCCGCAGAAGTTCTGCAACCAAAGAAATCCATAAATTCGAATGACATGAACTAGAAAACCCTAATCCTTTTCCCCGATCAAGCTTGTCGAATCTTCAGTAAGCTCGGGCATCTGCCATCTACATGGGACTTAAATACTGGCCCACCTACAAACTAGGAGACTAAATCGCTTTTCGAAGCATAATAATTTACCCAGCAAAACCAATTTCCGAGAACAGACATGCTTACTGATGGGATAAAATTCGTTCAGATACTCACCCAATTCAATACGGAATCAAAAATCAATAAAAAGAAGTCAACAAGGAAGAAACCTGCGGGCGTTTTCCGGCTGCCGAAGAGGAAACTCATAGCGATGATTGACTTTGAAGAACTTGACAAACAAATTCGATCAAATGGGAAGCGATCCTAACCGCGGGAGTCGAACCTGCTTCAGCTGGAATTTGATTTTGATCTTCGATATTTGAACTCAAGATTGCTTAGCCGCCCCGGTTTTTATCATTCGACGGAAGGGAAGGCTCGAACTAGAAACCTTTCCCAACCTTTCCCCGACCGCTTACGCGGCAGAGTAGTTCAGGTTCGGATCCAGTGCGTTCATTATTGGCCTAAAGCGCATTTTGCCCTTAAACTTTTTTAAATAGGACCTGTTACTCCCTTAACTTCTCGTGCCGACACCCCTCAAACTTTGCAAATTAGGATCTTTTACCCCTCAGCCTAGTTAAATGAGTCTTAACTTATATAAGGACCAAAACAAAGATAAAAAGAAAGATGAAGAGCTAAGTAAACCATTTGTCTGATGGTTGACTCACAAAAAGTATAAGAACTAAGGCTTTGGTTTAAAGTATGAATACCTGATCTGATGCATTGTTAACAGATTTGCATTTTTTAATTTCCATCTTTTCGGGTCGTTTTTGCTACTTGCTGTGATCATTTTGTTACTTAAGTAGCTTAATTTTCCTTCTCCTGGAGCGTGTGTACTGTTTATGTTGGTTTCAAAAGGTGCGCACTGAAACGAAGGTACCCAAATATCTCAAGTTTGTGCAGGTTCTTTGCAGCAAAAAATCTGGAGTCTCAAAGCTTTAAGCTGGACCAGGTTTCAAGTGTTGTCTGTTCTGATTTTTTTTAGCTGGATGTTCTTTTGCACATAGATTTTCCATTGTTAATTTGGTATTAATTCTAGTTTGTTTTTGTTAGGCAGTAGAATTAAGTGCCAAAATTCGATTGATAAAATTAGATGAACTCGTTTTTTGCCATGATTTGTGGCATCTGTGATAACTGTGGAATTAATTTCCCTCTGTAAACCTCAGCAAAGTACCACCATATGCATTCCTTCTCTATTTTCTTTATATAATTTTTTCTTGCAAAAAAAAATTGCTCAACAAGATCTTTAACCTCTTAAAAAATTTTAGCTATTTAAAAGACCCCTATTCTTTCAGAACATTGATATTTCTAGAGTGCAACTAAGTTTTGTTCTTTGTTTTTTTTATATCTTTCTTACCATGGTTCCTAAATGTCATCCTACTGATTAGGTCAATAATCTTCTTGACTTCTTGTTATATGCTTTGCTCCAGAGAAACTTTTTTGAAATTATGGCTGGATATTCCCTTATGTGCTACCTTCTCCAGGTATATCTTCCCTTTTGCTCTGTTGTATCATCTAACAACGAATCAGTGTTGTGCTTAAGTTAAAAAAACTAGCTACGCAACCATAAAACTTATGGATGTTGGACAAAGAATGGCTATGGCGAGACGTTAATCTTGTGCAATTTTGGATTGCAAAAACTCAACCGCTGAAGAGTTGGAGTGAAGGGCTAAACCCGCTAAAGGATAAAAAGGCTGAAATTGCAACATCATGAACTTTTGGCCAAGAAACTGAGCAAACTACTGACTCAGTGACTCTCCACATTTATAGTTCCATTTTTTGCCAACATGGTGATTTTTGTTGCCAACATTCTTTTCTTTTACATCTTATAAGTGAGACAAATGGTTCATTTAACCCTTAAAATTTTCTTTTATCTTCATTTTGGCCCTCAATATAGCACGTGCTTCATTTAATTGGTTTGAGGGTAGCGATGTAAAATGAATCGAGCCTTATCGAATAGTTCGAGCTCAAACTCATTTTTTTCATTTTCCAATCAAGTTTAACGAATTTTGAGCTTGAACTCGAGTCATATTTTAGGTTCAAACCCTTAACGAATCGAGCTCGAACCCAATTATGTTCGGCTAGAACTCTTATCGAGCTTAACGAGCCTAGTATAATATTTATATAATATAATTTATTTACTAAAACAAAACATATATCCTAAAATTCTAATCAATTCATTCAGACCCAGTGATCCACTATTCTTCCCTATTTTCTTGCCTCAAACTTTCACCTCACCCTCACCCTCACGACTCACCTTCACCATTTTCTCATAGCTTGTCTGCCACCTCACCATCTGTCGCTGCTCCACCATCACTTGCTGCGTCCGCCGGCTGTCACAGTCTCACCCCTTCTAGTCCTATCACCATCATGTTTTCTTGCCATCACGTCGTCTGTCATTGTGCCATCGAGCCTTCTCTCTATTGTGCCCTCTGTTATGCCGTCGAGCCTTCTCTTCATCGTGTCGTTATTGTGCCATTGAGCCTTCTCTCCGTCGAGCCTCCCTTGTCTCAGTCGCATGAACAGACAGTGTTGCCCCCACCATCTAGCAGGCCAACACTAGCAGCCACTGGAAATTCACACCCAACAACCCGGCTCATGTTTGATTCATGTGGTTCTTGGTTAGTAGATGTGTTTTTCTTTTGATATTATGATAATGTTGTGTTGAAATTCTGATGATTTTGTATAATATGGTTAATATATATGTGTTTTCTTGATTTTTGTTTCTCTAGTTTTAGTTTCTATATAATAGGTGTTATTCCAGTATAATAGGGTGTTATTTTTACATAATAGGGTGCATTTGTATATTCTAGTATTATTCCAATATAATAGGGTGCCCAGATTTGTAGATTGTCCAAAGTTTTAGTTTTGTGCTTAGTTCATGCATATTCTAAGTGACTTGCTACTGATACTAGTTTTTGTTTTTAAGCAATGTCTTCTTCAACCAGTCAGTTTCCTTTTGTTGAAAAGTCAAATTCCATTCCAATGACGAAAGATGATCTTATTGATACAAATATTGACAAAGATCAAGTTATAGTAGAGGAAGTGAGAAATATTCCTAAATTGGAAGAAGGAAAAGCTCTCACTTCCTGAATTGGAAGAAGGGAAAGTTGCAAGTGAAAATAAAGAACAAGAATAGGGCAGTAAAGGTCCTAGTAGAGCAACTTGCAAAAAAAGTAGAGCTCCATGATCTAAAATTTGGGTAGCATTTACAAAGATACAAATGTGAAAAGAATTACATTGGTCAAATGCAATTACTGTAGTGCATCTTTCTCTTGGCAGAAGAGTGGAACAACATCCCATTCTTTCCAAGCATATGAATGGTTGTTTTGAGAGGAGGTTGCATATAAAGAAACAACAACTCCTTAACTTTCAACTTAGTGATACAACTGTTAATGCTAACCTTCCAGCCCTTGCATCACCTATAATAGATGAAAAATATGATCCTATCAAGATGAAGAAAGCCATTTGTCATTGGGTGTTAATGCATTAGCATCATTTCTTAATTGTGGAGGAGGAAGGGTTTAATTTCATGATGAAAGTTATCATCCTTCAATTTAAAAGAATCGCTCATGCTACTTTAAAGACTGATTGCATGAAGGTATATAACCATGAAAAGAAGAAAGTGAAGTTCATGCCAAGGAATATTTTAAAGATTAGCTTAACAACAGACTTGTGGAAATAAAAAAAAGTTAGAAGGTTGGATATATGGTCATCACTACTCATTTTGTCGACTTTGAATGGCGGTTGAATAAGTGGGTGTTGAACTTTATTCATATTCCTCCTCCACATATGGGCAACATTATTTCATATGCTATTTACAAGTGTTTGAAGGAGTGGGGTATTAAGAACAAGGTTTATAGCATTTCAGTTGATAATGCTTTAGCAAATTATTCTGCCATCAACAATTTGAGGGAAAGTTTTAAAGCAAATAAGAAGTTGCTATATGGAGGGAAATTATTTCATGTACGATGTTGCGTATATATTTTGAATCTTATTGTCCAATATGGGCTATCGGAGATTAAATTTGCAATTCAAGATGTGAGAGAATTTGTTTTTTACATCAATCATAGTGAAGCACGATTGAAGACATTTTGTGAAATTGTTTCGCAGTTGCAGCTGGCAGATCAAAAGCTCATTCTTGATTGCAAGACTTATTGGAATTCAACATACGAGATGCTGACTTGTGCCTTTAACTCTACAAGTTCAATGATGTGTTTCCAATATTCCAAAGAAAGGAACTTTATTACAGTTCATGTCCAATGAAAAAGAATTTGGACAAGGTTAAGGTTATTTTAGAAATCTTGGAAGTGTTCTCTAGGGTGACAATCATCATCTCTGAAAGTCACTATCCAACATCAAACCTATTTCTTTGTGAAGTATATAAGGTGAAAAAACTATTGGATGGTCGGGCTAATGATGAGAATTTCTTTGTAAAGGGTATGATTACCTAAATAAAAAAGAAATTCGACAAATATTGGGGAGAGTGTAACATGATAATTGTTATTACTGCCATTTTGGACCCTAGAGTGAAAATTGGGGCTATGGACTACTGTTTTCTTAAGATATACACCCAAATAGAGGTACAATCTAATATTGAAAAGGTGATGACTGTTTTGCAAGAACATTACAATGAGTATACAGAAACGCATAAGGTGAATAATCAAAAAAGTGAAGCAATTAAATCTTTTAAGCCTTCTGTGACCTCTGTTTCTTCAAGTTCAAACTTTAGGGAACTTAACGAGCATATGCAGCAAGTGGAGATAGTGCAGCCCCAAAAAACTGATATGGACATGTACTTTATAGATGGGTGACATATCTGTGCAGAAGAGTCAAATGATTCGTTTAATGTGTTAAAGTGGTGGAAAGGAAATTAAACCAAATATCGTGTTTTGTCGAAGATGGCATGCAATATTTTGGCAATCCCAATGACTACAGTTGCTTCTGAGGCTACATTAGTACAGAAAGTTAAGTGATTGATTCATATCGTGCACATTCAATTGAGATCGTTCAAGCATAACTTTGTGGAGGGAATTGGCTTAGAAACCTTCACAGTGTGAAAAAAAGAAACAAAGTAAGTGTTTGAACTATTTTTTAAGTTATATAAAGCTTACTGATCTATAGTTAACTTGTTTCAAATGTTTTAAACTCCTACAATTTTTTCAGTGAGTGAAGCAACCGGTGATAATCAATCTACCAATCTAGGATATGGCGATATGTTTTGTTAGGTATGTTTTTTTTGTGATTTATCATTTCATTTGTAACCTATATGCTTTATAGTGCATAATTCTAAATTTGTTACATAATTCTGAATTTATTGCATGTAAGCTAGTGATATGCAATGCTAGCAGTAAACACATGTTGTTGCTATTGTATAGTTTAATATTAAATGGTTGAAAACAGCTAATTAGCATGCACGTGAGCTGTACACTGTTTGCTAGAAGATATGCTTACAAATTGCACACTTAGGCTTGGATGTAACTTATAAAAAACTGGTGATTTATGATGTTTTTTTCCCTTTTTTGTTTACAATGAGTTTGGTTTTTGTGTATAAAGTTGTGAGATGCATTTTAAAATGCTTTTAAAGTACTTGTGCGGCGCAACTTTAATAATGTTTCTCCTGATGATCTTTATTTGGATGAGTGATGTTGTTGTTAGTACATACATAATTTCCAAAGTTTAATCATGCTACTCATGGCTATGTTTATTTTTGTAGCTTCGAGCGAAACTACTACCACCGAAAGGAGCAAATTTCTTAGGAAATGGTTCTTAGCAAATTTAAGGCTTCAAGAATGGTTAACGGTGGTGATGCACATTCCATGACCTCTTGCTCTTGTTGTTTGTCTAAATGCAAAGTAGTGAACCTTTGAGACAAATTTTTATAATTTGTTATTGCTGAATATTTCTTGAGCTTGGTTGTTTTTTATTGTGTATAACTTATTATGAACTCGGATGAATGTCCTTGGTTATGTGCTTGATGGGATGCAGCTTGATCATATAGGTTTTATGTTATTTTTTCATGTGCAATTAGGTAATTCGAATCTAGTTCAAATCAAGCTTGTTAACGAGCTCAAACATGCTTTTCGAGCTCAAACCGAGCTCCACTGTTCTAGCTCATGAACCAAGTGGATCAAGCCTCTTGAGCTAATGAATCAAGCTCAAGCCTACTACGAGCCGAGCTCAAACCTCATTTATGAAGCTCATCAAGCTTGAGCTTGAGCTCAAGCTCAAGCCTACTCCAACATGAAATGAGCCGAACTCGAGCCTGGCCTGTTCGAGCTCGGTTCAGCTTATTTACACCCCTAGTTAATGGGGTAAAAGGTTCCAATTGGCAATGTTTAAAGGCGAATCAACCCCAATTGAAGTTCTAAGGGTAAAAGGTCCACATTGACAAAGTTCAAGGGTAAAAGAGGTTTTAAGCCGTTCATTATTTGGGTAAAAGTAAATAATCTAAATAAATTATTTATACATCATAAAATGGTTTGATTATTTAGTTATTTGATTTGGATTTGATTAAAATTAAATTTTTTATTTGGTTGTTGGTCAATTATTGGTTCCTAAATTTGAAATGGAACAAACTAAATAAATCGAAAAGTAATATATACTTTGCAATTATGTTCATCAACCCCACATATATAAGGTAATTTTTGCTTAATTTGGACTATATGTTGTGAATTAACCTTTAACTTTAGATATAAAATGAAATATTATTAATTTTTATCATATTTTTTCAAGTTTTTTTTTTCAATTACCATGTGTTTAATTCTAATAAAAAATTCAAATTATAAAAATTGGATAAAATAAATTATAATTTGGATGTTTTAGATAAAAACAAAAAAAACTAAATGAAAAATCTGATGGTTGGGATTGCTTTTAATATGTAATCCAAATCGTTTGGATCAAATTTATAAAAACTGAAAACAAATCGAATTGTTCTACTCAAATCGATTTCAAATCGATCCAATTGAACAAACGCCTTTAATCAGATCAAATCAAGGTAATAACTAAAAATAATTCTCATCACATATTTATTTTACCATTTGGTTTAACATTAATATCAGGAAAGTGGAGAAAATTTATATATTGATTTCACTTTACTTTTAACTTTTTTTTATGTAAATCGATAAAATTGAAAATAATAATAATATTGAAATAATAGTCTCAAGGTTATATGATAAAGTAATTTATTAAATATGGAACTGTTACAAACATTTTTTACTATAAAAAATAGAATATTTTACAAAAATTTTGGAATGGCGTGAATAATAATAATAATAATAATCATCATCATAATCATAATCATAATCATAATCATAATTATAATTATAATAAATAATAATAATAATAATAATAATAATAACAACAACAACAACAACAATAACATCATCATCATCATCATTGTTTTCCAATTCAAAACTCATTGAAACATTTTATTTTTTATTAAATGAATTTTTTATTCAAAATCAATCCAAGTTACTATTATATATATCTAATCATCACTTGAATAAAAATTTTTGAGAAAGAAATTATGTTTTGTGTTATTTTTTTTCCATACCCAACTTAAAAAGAAAAGTAAAAAAATCTCTTATTGCTAAACTTCTATAGGATATCCATGCTAAAGAGGACCACCTATGAATTTACTTGATTCATGGCTATCATGTGAAAGACCATGAAATGTGGTCCTTGAGGAGAGGACTAGAACATCTTAGGTGTGTAATAGTATAATTCAATGTCGAGAATGACTTATTAAGAAGTGTTGCACTAAGGAAAGTGCTAGAGGCGATGAGAGATAGGAAGATTTATGAGTGGATTAGTCTGAAGGGAGTTAAGGTGGGAGAGTACCATTTGGAATACGAATACGATGTTGAAATATCAAGTCATCCTTTGATTGTTACTATCTAAAGGTCTATACACTCAAGATAGATAAAGCATAGGTCAAATGGGGCCAAATAGATGTAATTTTTGCAAATGCAAGGAGTGTGAAAACTATCTACTTTTCATTTGCTCTTTATCGAGAGAAATTGCCAACAAAACCTTTAGGTGGCAGAGTCTTAATAAGCGAATGATGAGGTGTGGAGAAGATATTTATTGGTTTCAAACGAAGCTTCATTTTGATAAAATATATTAGCGCAACAAATGGTAAATAAAGTTTATTTTGATATCTGTGTCTGTAAAATCATTTTAAATCAACAAGAACTGTAGGCCGGAGTTTAGTGTTTTTAGCACCTCGTTATTAATGTTTTGGTATCTCTAGTATGCCAACTGTCTTTATAATTTTTTTTAATTAATATATTCTTTAAGTTTTCCTTAAAAAAAATAAAAAATACTAATTTTTGCTAAATATTTTAGAAACATTGTTTTGGCGTCTTAAGTTGCAAAGGTTCAATTGTTAATCAAATTAACTGAAAATTTAACAAAATCGAGAATAATGCAATAAACAAGTCATTATTTAACCTATCAAAAACAGAATAAAACTTCAAATTTTGCTAAACAAAGATTTGAGAAAAACTTCCGGCAATAGATTAAACTTCAAAATTTGCCACAAATGGATTATTTTACAATTTTTCATTTATTAGAGACACAATCACTTTTTTTATATCATAGAAATAATTGTAGAAAAGGTTTAGCAAAGAAAGTTAATTGGAGTATCTTGTAGGAACTATATGAAAAAATAAATAGTGATTTTATCAATCACTTTCATCTGGTTCAAGTCCAGTCATGCCATCATAATATGGGGAAATCTTGCATGTGCCCGATGCATCTGTGTTGAGACTCGTTACAATTTACAAAGTTCATAATTTATATTTTACATACGCATTCTTTACAATTTTATTATTATTTTTCTTTTTTATGGTTGTTATTTTTTTGCTTTTCTTTTTCAAGTTCTTCCTGTTCTTTTTTATTTTGTATATTAGTCCTTTTCTTTCATATTTCATTTTTATCTAGTTTTTTCCCCAGTCTTATTCCTTTTCAACCTTATTTTTTTTCTTGTTCTTTTAAGCCATTTGCCTACCTTTTTTCAATTTTTTCTTCTTTATTTTTCAATAGATTTATGATGGAAACACTATCTTGTATTAAATTTCAAACAAGATAACATAAACTATCTATTACATAAAAAGAACAAAGTGAAAGTACAAAAATAACAAATTTGCAACATAAAAAAAATTTTGAAGCTTCCTTTTTCTGCATTAAGAAGCAAAACAAGTCATATTTACCAAAGAACAACTAGTTACCGAAAAAACAGTTGGTTTCTCTAAAATAATTGAGCCGAAATGAATATTTGACTAATGATAAAAAAAAAAAAAAAACAAACTTGAGAAAGAAAAAAATAATTCTTTAAAAGAACATGAAAAGAATAAAATCATAGATATTTCATCTTGAAGAATAAAGAAGAACATATAAAAGAATTATTCCAGCAAAATGAACAAACATGAATATGTCAAAGAACAAATACTTCATACATAAGAACAAACAGTTGAGGATAAAAAAAAGTAAAGAGAAACTAATAAGGAACATACTTAATAAAAGAACAAACACCAATATAGAAAAGAACATATAGAGAATGGGAAATAAGAACAAATATAAGAACATTAAATATTTTCTTTTGCATGGTTATATGTTCTTTTAAACTACACAAATATTATTTTACGTATGAATGTGCGTTGAACAAAAAATAAGTAATAGTCATTTCAGAACAAAAGAATAATGGAAACATGAAAATAGATCATGGTTCAAATCTTAACTCATGTAAATGGTTTCTACTCTTTGCCGCTAAAAAGTGAGCATAGGTAAGGTAGTGAGAGATAAACTACACCACAAGTGGGATATCTACCTTTCCTTTTCCTTACGCCAAATATATATACCATAACATGGGTTAGAGATGAGGCCACTGGGCCAGGTTGACCCGAACCCGGCATGAGTCATACTTGGCCCGGCTCGGTCAAACTTGAGCTCAGCTTGGACAGAGGCGGGGGAAGTATGGGCCAAAAGGAGGAGTTTAGCCTAAAAGGACACACCCCGACCCACATAAGCGGTTAAACCATACCGAACCAAACCGGCCCAAAACTTGGCCAAGTTGGGCCAACCATTTTCCAGCTGACAATTCAATGTTCGGATTTTTAAATAAAAATTTGGCAAAATGACAACCTACCCCCTAATCTAGCCCCAGACTTTTTTACCCCCACCCAACAACCATTGATGGTTAGTTTTTTAGGGCTTTTTGGGTAAATAACAATTTTTTCTCTCCTATAAATATACAGCTTCCTCACCCATACTTTTTCACACCAAAGTTCTTTTCTCCAATTTTCATCTACAATATTCTCTCTTTTTCTCTGTTAGCTATCTTCAATTTTCTTAATCCTCCACTAATATTTTCTTAAGCTCTTCCTAATATCCTCCTAATCTTCTCTCCATCTACAATTATTTTCTTAATCATGGCTTCATAAGGAAAGAACTTCGGTAAAGAAAATGGTGCCACTAACTTCTCATCTAGCATCAGGGTTAGGTCATTTTTCCATGGCCATCTTTTCCATAAAAGCTGAGGCCTGTATATCCAAGAGGTTGCCAATGACAAGACTAACATCAACATGTCGAACTATAACTTGGGTCTCGACGACCAACTTTTTGATGATGACATTAAGAAGGTTCCATTAACCTAAGCCAACCTAAGCAACATTGATGGGCCACAACCAACGCCTCAAAGCAAACAACAACCTGAGGTGACCCAAGGTAAATTTGGCAATTTGAAGGCTTCCATGTAGGCACATTTCAATCAAGTTTGGGAAAACGATGCAAAGTACGCAAAGTGTAAACATTGCAGAAAGCAAGTTTGTGCACAAGTTAAATTCCATGATGGGCATGCTTACTCGACATTTGAGCAAAGTGCATGAAGATCTTGTCAGCATTTCTGGTGGACAAAACCAATTGATGGGCATATGGAGCTCTAGCGGTCCAAGTATTTTTTGGTACAACCTTAAAACTACTAGACAGAGTTTAATTAATTGGATGATGATTACTGAAAAACCATTTAAACAAGCCAAAGATGAACACTTAGAAATATTTATTATTGAAAATCTGAATCCTCCAAATAAGAAAATGTCTAGGCAAACAACAAGGAAAAAAAGTTTCACGTTGTATGAAGCTAGAATATGTGATTTACAAGAATATTTCTCTGCACTTTATCATTATTTTTCATTTACACCTGACATGTGGACATCAACAATAAGATAGAATTATTATACTTTAGCTGCTCATTGGATAGATGATGATTAGGTAATGTGGAAACGAATCATTGCATTTAAATGCATGGAATCTGATCATACTGGGTGAAACATTTTTAACTGTATACTTGAAAGTTTGCGGGATTTTTTTGTTAATGATAAAGTTTTATCCATTTTCTTTTGACAACGCTTCTAAAAATGATTTGGTGGTGAAAGAATTGATTAAAGAGTTAAAACCATTGTTTGAAGCGTTAAAATCATTGCTTGAAGAAAAAATTTTCCATGTTCGATGCTTATGTCACATATTAAATTTATATATTCAAAATTATTTACAGCTATTGCAAACCAAAATCACCCTAATTCAAAGTGCATTACTTTTAATAAAAACAATGAGCAAATTGTGTCATGAGTTTAAAATGTTTTGTATTGAAAAAGGGATAAGTTCAAGAAAAATGTTTAAATTAGATTGCCCTACTCGATGGAACTCAACTTTTGAAATGTTGAATGACATCCAACCATAGGCAAATCTTTTAACTGGTTTTGTAAACTCATAAGCACAAGCGGAGTAGCTAATCAATGAAATGTGGGAAAATTATTTTAAGTTGATTGAGTTGTTAAGGTATTTTTATGAGGCAACAAACTTTTTCTCTAGGATTTATTATCCTATTGTGCACATAGCGATGTTATATTATGTAAACATCGTCTATGTTTTCAACCAATACAATGACGATGAATTTTTAAAACCGACAATAGAAGCAATGCAAAAAAAATAACTAAATTATTTTCAAGAGATCTTACCCATTTATCTATTTGTATGTGCATTAGACCCGAATGTAAAAATTACAAGTTGTTTTCAACTACTAGAAGCACACTATCATACATATCTAGGATAGTCTCAAGTTTTTACACTTGTTATTTCTACCGAGTCTAACCATTACTTGAGAGTATTATACAAACTCTACTTCGAGCATCATTCTGATAAAGTTAGGGCATTTGAGCCAATCCCGACACAACATTCCACCTCATCCTCATCATCACAGTTCAACCCTATGGCATTTATCCTCAAATGACCAAGACCCAACAACCGAGGATTGACCGAATGAGATGACTACATCTAGACTTCATTCAAGAACAATAAAGAGGATATTTTCGAGTGGTGCAAAAATAAGAGAGGAAGATTTCCAATCTTATCTATAATGGCACAAGAGGTTTTGATGGTACTGGTCTTTACCGTCGCCTCTGAGGTGGCTTTCAGTGCAGGAAAAAAAGTTATCATTGAGAAAAGAGCACAACTCACACTTAAAGGCGTTGAAGTTTGTGTCTGCAACCGTGATTAGGCTTTTGCTGCTCTTATGAAGCAAGACATGAAGAGTTCGAATGATGAGGTCTCATTCGATAAGGAGTCACAGCTATAGGTTGTAGGTTTTCACTTTAATTTTTAGATTGTAATCAATCTGATTATGCTATAAAGCACATATCTTAGGTTTTACTTTCCAATTTTTTTTTCTTTTTCTTGAACGCTTCATTTTTTAATTGTAAGACACATTTTAAATTATGTAAGTGTTGTTCAGTTTTTCATTAATAAAATTTACACCGACGATGGTATTTTTCCTCAAATAAAAACAATGTTTAATCAAGTTACACTCGAACAATGTTTCAAAATATATTTCAACACTTTTTGCTGAAACTCAGAAAACTTGGTCCAGCACAAAACTGCCCCAGCCCAGTCCCAACCTGCCTTGAGCCTGGCCAAGCCTGGGTTCAGATTTCCCAACCCAAGCCCAACTGGGCCTTGGCACTACAACAAAAAGCAGTTTTAGTGATATTTTGATAGTAACATTTTTCAAAAATGTCACAATAAATCTATAATACAACGGTTAAATGACATTTCATGTAACTGTCATAATAAATTATATTTTTTATGACATGTGTTTTTGTGCTAGTAAAAATCACTTTAGGTGTGAGGACAATTGCAACCAACTTAGTTTACAAGTAACAATGACTCATTGTATATAATTTATATATATTGTTAATGTAAGTTCAATTTTTAATTTGTGTTAAAATGTAATTTAGTGATTTTTAAGTATATGCACGCATGTGATATGTATAGTAGTAGTAGTAGTAGTAATAATTAGTATTTGTATTCTTGTTATAAATTATGATACCTAATCAAATGTAATAATATATAGGTAAGGGATAAAGAGAATATAAGACAATTATAATATTGTGAATGAACCCTTTAAATAATTATATTACATAAAAGCTTTGAAAAATTCTAAAGAACATATAGAGAGGGAAAGGTGTTTAGAAAAAGAAATACCAACTAATAGCATTGATTTGAATAAGTCTTAATTTTTTGAATTTACTACAAATGAGTAAGCAAGTGGCACTCGCTACCTATAGGGCTAGCTAACATACATTTGGAAGGATTTGGATATAGCAATAACTGCCACAAACTCTCTAAATTGACATGTTTATTTTAAGTGTGTCATCAAGATGTGATATAATACAAGTCTAATCAAGGATGAAATAGTACAAAGGGAGAAATCATATATTGTCTCCGCCAACAAGCCCATCTTGTAATTAATGGAAAAGTTTAATATACTAGCACTCTACGTGATATACATACAACATTCAAAATTGAATAAGAAAAATTTTTAAAGATATTTGTTTAGTCTTTTTCACAAAATCTGTTATGAGACAATAAAGATAATTAGTTATTTGTTGAAATTGAAAATTACATATTCAAAATAAAAAAAATCAAGCAGTTGAAAAAATCATGCAAAAACACATCATCTTTGTTATTTGTTTTAAAACTGCAAGTTATACATTAAAAAGAAAATATATTGGCATGAAACAAGATTCACATCTCAAAAAACATTTGCAACAATACTTCTATGTCCTAGTTGAAATGATTTCTCTCTTTTGGTGATCATGCATGAAAAAGTTTACACGAGAGGATGAGGCATTTACAACATTTAAGTTTTAATTACTATTGTCAGTTTCTTTCTTCTCTTCAAGATCGGCCAACACTATATCTTTTCAAACCTTCCCAATATTTGCGTTTGTGGATCGATTAATGAGAAGCAAATGGTTTGTTTTCCTAGATGCCCTCTAACAAAATAATATTGCATCATTTATAGATTGCATCACATAACTATTTTGTTACCTGACATTTTACCAACAGATAATCTTCATCCTTATCGACTGCCTAATATAAAAGCCACCTGAAATTCTGTTGCTAAACACTTCTCTTCTGCAGAGTTAGTTTTGGCAGTAATCTCCTTTGAACTGATTTTATGAAAACATATCATTTAGTTATTAATGGAATTGTGCAAATATAGAATTCAATTCAATTTGATGTTGTGCTATGTGATGCGTATCAAATTTCTAAGATTTAGATTACATGAATATTACATCCTCAACGCCACCAAGTATAACTATACTAACTAACACAACGATAGCTGCACTTACTTGATAGTTACTTATATACTTCCTATCAATACTACAATAACAAGTCCATTGATCTTCTTGTAGCTAAGTCTGCATGCATTAGAGAAGCTTGTATGAGATTATAAATATAGGTAAAGTTGGACTTTGAACAGTATAAGAATTACATCAAAGCTGTACAAGACTGTATATTGTCACAGCCCTACCTTAGCTGGACTTTACATAATCACACTCGCTATCCTCACTCATAATTGAGGCAGCCTAGCTTTCCAAAATCAAGCACACATACACAACACAACCATTATATATAAGAACTGAAGAACATTTTCAAAACAGTAGCAAATCAATATTTAGGGGGGTATTAGTCTAATTTGCCTTTAAAATTTCTGAACAAATCCAATAACCTTAAACTCCAAAAGTAACTTGTATGTAAAGTTTAAAATAAAATTTACATGACATACATAAAACTGCTCTTTGATCTCAATTTTGTCAAATCCCTGCAGAACCATAATAAATGCACCAGACTTATATATATTGGCCTTTTATTTGCAAAACACTCATACCATACCCCAAATATGAAATGAGACCTACGTGCAAAATTTCAAACCAAAACACACTCAACAACAAAAAATTAACCCCACGTTTGACCATTTAGGACAATCCTAGTTCCAGAACTTCAGTAGCAATTTCTTTTGAGTGGACAATAGCCAATGCTTTCAAATATGTTCTGAATAATGAAAACAACCTGTTTCTTAAGAAAGTTTAAGACATTCCCATGAATAACCATGTGACATTAAAAATTACAGTTGAAAATTGAGTTCCAAAATCTGCAGTAATTCAGTAGGCATGAGTTTTTAATCAAAACAAGACTTGTTGGAAACTAAACCCAGAAGCTTTATGCTTTAAAATCAAGCTTGGTCACCCAAACCCCAAAATTCATTTCTAAACCTGCAGAAAATTGGAAGTCTGCATTTTCCCTTAAAAATCCACTATTTCACCAAGAAATTGGTTCAAACAAGTCATAAACAAGTTTAAAAACTTACACACAAAGTCTCAGAGCATGATACAATATAAAACAAAAATTCAAATAGCTAGTCAAAGAAGTTTAACCACTAAGCCTTCCTTCTGCAAAAAGAAAAAAATCATTTCTGCCATTACTAAGCAGATTTATTCAATAATTTCAGAAAAAAAAAACAACACAAATTAACTAGGTTTTGATACAAGCAGAGCTACCATGAAAGCACAAAGATACATACATTGCTAATAGCCCATACCAAAAGCTATAAATTTCAAATATGTACAATACAAATTTGCCACAAGTTCACTCTAGGTTCCTTTTTCTAACTATATACAACTATCCCCTTTAAAAAACAAAAATGTTATCCACTTTTCAGGTTTCTAATAGTATATATAACTGAAGCATCTATACTAGCTATGAATGATTACATCATTTGAATTATGTACAGGTAATAGAATCATTTGGATGGACAAAAGTTGGATATAGCAATCTGTCAGAGTAAGTGCAACGTACTTGCAAGGAGTTGCAAGCTTTTTGGAGTTTGCTTGTAAGTCTTTAAAAGATGGTATACTACCATGCCCTTGTAAAAAGCGTGTTAACTTGGTGCAAGTTACTCAAAAAGTCATTGTGGAGCATTTATTAGAACATGGATTTTCTCCAAGTTATACTTATTGGGATCACCATGGGGAAGATGGTGTTTTTAGCACACAAGTAACAAGAACAGTTAATTGTGAAAATGGACTACAAGGACAATTCCACTTATGTGAATTTATGGAAGATATGTTTACAGGGCATAGTAATTTTGAAGGTGGCGTCTCTAAGGATGATGATAATAATTTTGAACCAAACATGGTAGAGTTAAATGAAAAAGCATTCAAATTTTATAAGTTGTTGAAAGAAACTGATAAAGAGCTATTTAAAGGATGTCATAAGCACAACAGATTATCCTTTATTTTAGATCTTTTCCACAATAAGTGCATGTATAAATGGAGCAATAAATCCTTTAAAGAGCTATTGGACACATTAATGGAGACTTTACTTGAGGGAGATAAACTTCCAAAATCAAGTTATGAGGTAAAAAAACTGATCAATGATTTGGGTCTTGGTTATGAGAAAATTCATGTTTGTCCAAACAACTGTATGTTTTTTTTTTTAAGGAAACGGCACATGAAAACAAATATTTGATATGTGGTACATCAAGGTGGGATACCACATCAACAAGCAAAAAAGTAAAAGCAAAAAGGTTATTACGATGGTTTCCCTTAATACCAAGACTTCAAAGGCTGTTCATATACTCTAAAACAGCAACTTCAATGTGGTGGCACTTTGATGAGCGTGAAAAAGATGATAAATTACAACACCCGGCTATTACGTGGAAGAATTTCGATGATCAATTTAAAGATTTTTTTGTAGATCCCAAAAATGTTAGGCTTGGGTTGGCTAGTGATGGTTTTAATCCATTTCAAATGATGAACAACACATATAGCATTTGACCTGTTATTTTAATAGTCTATAATTTCCCACCTTGGATATGTATGAAACAATCTTCTCTCATTTTGTCCTTACTTATTCCCGCCAAAAAGTCACCATGAGATAAGATTAATGTATTTATGTAGCATTTAATTGATGAATTAAAAGAGCTATGGGAAAATGACATTGATAAATATGACGCACATGGAAGAAATGTTTTTCGAATGTATGCAGCTTTAATGTGGACTATTAATAATTTCCTTGCTTATGGTGTTTTATCTGGCTGGAATGTTAAGGGTAAGTTTGGGTGTCCTTCATGTGGCTTTAAAACTTGCTCAAAATGGCTGAAAAATACTATTTTACTTCACAAGCATAATATAAGGTTAATAAGTATTATGTTTTGGTAGTCAAAATTTAATTTGCAACTAAGAAGAAAAGCATGGGTTCTTCAGGAAGTTGGTAAACTGTTAAGGGTATTTAAGGCTACATTATACATTGATAATTTCTTCAAATTTAAGACTTTAGCTGACCTCAGAGCTAACAAAGATCCTAGAACTCGTCAAGATTAATGGGAAGCACTTGTATCTAGATGGTACTAAAAAAAATGACATTTGTGATATTCTTTTACCCTTACTACAACATATTGTAATGGTAAAAGAGTCTAGTACATTAGAGTAATTTCATGAATTCTTTACACTTGTAGAAAAAATTAGAACATGGTAAGAAAGCTATAAAGGAACTAAAGATGGTACAAGCCTTGAATACTATCTCATTTGCTCAACGTGCCGAGGAAGAAGTACCAACCTAGATATGTTGTATGTAAACTAATTTTTATCAAATATGAACGTTTTTAATATTGATCAATTTTTAAGTGACAGCTTAAAAGAACTGGAAAATGACCTAATAGAGCTAAATTGTATCTTCATTGACACAAGCATAGAGATGGAAGGTCGGTGTCTAATGAAGCAGCAGCAGCTTTCATATATATACTATTTCCCTTTGTATTTACTTTTATAATATATTTGATTGCATTTCATTATATTTACTCAATTACAAAATTGTGTACATGTTTTGAATTTGTTATTTGTTAGTCAATTTGTGTTTATAACTTAGACTTTTGAATGTGTGTTTTATGTTAATTTGTGCTCTACTTCTTTCTAAGTTTTTGTATTTCTATACATATATGGCTATTTATTATTGGTTTCAATTAATTGATTAAACTCAACATGAATAGTACTTCATTACTTGACAACACATTTGCCAAACTATCCATGCTTCCAAAATATGCCTAACATTTTGCATGATTTATAGGCATTACAAAGATTTTATTATTTTCAGTTTATTTATGTATATTAGGGCTTTTTGTTGCTCTTTTTTTTCGTATCTATTTCTGATAGTTATATAGGAATGTTTCATTTACATCTATAATAAATTTTTCTTCAATAAGGATTATTTACTTGTAAATTTTATATAATGTAGGAGAAGATTGAACATCTTATGAATGCATAAAATGTAAATATTGAAGGTAAACCCTCTGCTCAGTTAGATGATTTTGCTCCAATTGAAGGAGATGTATTATCTCAAGTTCTTGGACCAGAAAAGAATGGAAGTGTTCATGGAATGAGTTTTGGAGTTTTTCCCAACATGTTTAAGAATTCATATGCTGATATTGTGCGTGAAAATGAGCAACTAAGGCAAGAAAAACTAGAAGTTGAAGGAAAGTATGCAATGGTAATGGAAAAAGCAGATATGTTGACAGAACTTGTTAAAAAATGCATTGACAAGTCAACCTTGGGACATGTATGTTCACTAATTAAGTAAAGTAACTTCTTCCTGGTTTTATCCCTTTTCTTATTCTTGAGCTATATATATATATATATATATATATATATTGTGGTTGGAAGCCTTGTTTCTTTTGTATTGTTATTTTCAAAAATTGAAATGTTAATTTAAGGTCCCTATAAAAACTGTTTGTAAAAGACAAGAAGAAAAATTTTATTAAAAACTGAATCTCAAATAGAATTAGGGGCCAATTATGAATTTTGAATGTGAACATTGTGTAATTGTAATTAGTATGAGACTAAAATGAAGAGTTATGATGTAGAGATAGCATTCTCAAAGCTCGAACCAGGGGGTTTGGTGAAAAGTTAGGAAGTACCAATGCAAAGGTTGAAATCAAATGCTAATGCAAATACCTTGCTGCTATTTTTGTTGGTCATTGTTAGAGGTAGTCAGAACTTTGTCATATGAATTTTGGGCTACTATAGTCTTATTGAGGTTGGTGCTTATTGTTTTTACTTTATTATTGTTGGATATAGTTGGAGTTTTGGGAGGATTCTTTACTAAATTTGTTACGACATAGTGCTAGATTTGCTAGATTTGTTACGGACATAGTGCAGGGTTGTTTTGTTTTGTGTTGATTGCCTACCTATTATGTTAGTCTCATTTTGGCCTGATTTTGTATTTGCAATAAGTCTTTGCTGATGCATGGGCTTTCTAAATGTCATGGCTTCTCTGTTTTTATTTAGTATTGAAGTAATAAAATATCTCTTACCATTGCAATTTTTTATTATTAATGGTAGCTAAAATTTAACATGTTTTATGCTTCAAATGTTGTCAATACTCATGGTTAATCTGCCATTGTTGGGACAAAAAGAAATTTTTGCTTAGGTAATTGATTTAAAAGTTGTTAACTTTTTTATTCCATATTATTACCAAGTTAAAATAAGATTTTTTTCCTTTTTTTTTCCTTTGCGGATATGCTTTGAGATTGGAATGATCCATCAAGCACTCTATCTTATAAAATGTTTCTATGTTCTACTATTTTAAGCACCTATAGGATAAGTTTTAGGATTAGTTGTCCCTATTACTTTATGCTTGTTTTTTGTACTCTGGTTCTTCATGTAAATAGTTAGGTGCTTTGGTGCTTCTTACATTTATTATATTTCAGATAACTTGATATCACTCTTTTAGTATTTATTAATATTTTATTTATTCTCAAATTTTTTTTTATTATTATTATAGCACTAGTGGGAGGAAAAGGATATATAATGATATTTACATTTTATATTGACCAAATACGAAGATGAATACTAACATAAACTAAATGTCACCTAAGATTTTATTAATGTGACAGTCGAAAAATGTCATTATACGTTTAACATTATCTGACTTATTTTAATGCATATAAATGTCATTGATAACTAATAGAATTATACTTCCAAAAAGTTACAAAAAAAATAATTTATGATAACATTTGTTGAAATAACACTTTAACTTTTGTACGTTGAAATAATGATTTACCTATTGTATCATTTAATAAATGTTAGTCAAAGATACTTATTATGATACATACAAATGTCACACCAAATGTGAATAAATGTTACAATAAGCATGTAGCATCATTTCTTTCAAATGTCACTTAAACTTTAAGTGACACTGAATATAGTGATACTTATGTGACACTCAACAAAAATGTTTCAATAACTCTCCTATAACACTTTTTCAACTTATTGTAACATATGACAAACATCATAACAAATACATTTTGTTGTAGTGTGGTCAGGTCGGCTCACCGACCACCTCTAACGTGGGTTGGATTCATAATTTCATTTGCTATAACAGTCCGGTCGTTATCTGAATGCAAATCTTGGGAAGAAGAGTTGGGGCGGCCCACCATTAGAGGCCCATCCTCATTTTCGGACTCTCGCCCCAAACCAATAGCAAATTATTCCTATCGAATATTTTCATTTTTTTGCCCTTTTGGGTGAAATAGGAGTAATATTTCTATTGTATATAATTCAGGTGCAATTATATGAAACGCACCTGAAAACATGACAGAAACAAATAATTACCAGATAAGTGATGCACATTCTTTTCATTTTTCATAACTGAAAATTGTATTTGCATCCACATACATATGTATAACTTAGAAATCTCGAATTAATGGTACATGTTAATTTTATGACTGAAGATGTGACTTTGAGGTTAAAATCAGGGGTGCTCTAAGTTAATGATTAGCGGGTGTAGTAATTAATAATAAGAATAGTCTTGGAAGCGAAGTCTTGCAGAAGACATGTCTTATTATTAAGTGTGCATTCGCAAGTGGTTACTAATGATTATCTTTATACATAATAATTATTTGTTGAAATTGTATACTAATTGAAATATTTTTATTTTAAGAAGCCAGAATATCATTTTAAATTTTTTTTTCAAAAATTAAATATATATTTATTTTTTAAAGCATGGTGTGAAAAAAAGTGTTAGAAATTTTAAATGAAGGCTGACATTAATAATTGTGTGCCTCAGTATAATGAAAATTTAAGTGAGAATGCTCTAGTCTATGGATAAATGAGAGCTCATAACGTAATCATGTTGAATTTCTGTTACATATTGCAATGAATCAAATTAGTTCAGGTATATATTCCTTGTGTTTAATTCTTTTATTTTATACTCTCATGTATACTCCTATTAGGTATTAAAAAGATTGGCAAAAAAATTCAGCAAATTTTTTTTATTGGGGGGCAGAAAATATGATTCAAAATGATTATTTCATTAACTGAGTATTAGCTTTTAAATGATATTGGTTTTAAATTAAAGAAAAAAAAAATGTTCATAACCACTTTTTGCTTAAGCCACCAGGAAGGCAGCCTTAAATATTTGGGAATTTGGTTTTTATGATACAGATACATCTTTCGGTCCCCGTTTAATGAAGGAGATTGACGAACCAACTAATGAATAGCTAAAATACTAGCATGTAACATTTCTTAGTCTCTCTGGTTTTTTTCTTTTCAAGAAGGAAAAAAGGATGTTTGAAAAGGAAATGGGTATATCACAATTCGTAAAGAATGTCCCCCAACTGTTCGGCGGAATGGCAAAGGAGACATTCTGAGAGGGTGAGGTCAGGGTTCAACTTCCATTTTATTCACATTCTTCACATAATGTCATTTAAATTAATTCAGATACCTCATGGATCTCAACTACTTACTATGTACACTTGTAAAATACTTTTGATTATTAAAAAGAAAAAAAATTGGTCAAGAATTATGATAAAAATGAATTAGGGAAACTTACAATTACGCATTGAGGTTTTCCTCAATCTACAGTTTGTATTTTTTATTTTTAAAAATCTTCACTTTACCCACTATTTTTTTTATGCTGCCTGATAATAATTTCTAAAATTGTAATTTAAACTGTATGATAATCATCTTTTAGTAATTTTAATTTCTTTAATATTTTTTTATAGTTAATAGATATTGTCAATTATCAGCTTTTCCCTTTTGTAAATGTATTTTTCTTTTTGTAAATACATATCAATATTTTTAAAAAATAAGTTGACTGTGAAAAAAATATTAAAAATCTTAAAATTACTGAAATATGAATATTAGCTAGTTTAAATTACGGTTTCAAAAATTATTGTCAGACTTAGTAAAAGAAGAAAGGGGTAAAGTGTACGTTTTTTAAATAGAGGGGCAAAGTGTAGGTCAAACCAAAGCACATGGATGGTTTTGTTAGTTTCCCAATTGAATAATCAGTTCATGGATGTGTCTGAATTTTAAAATTCCGTACTAGTTTATTTGCCTAGATTTGTCACAGCTGGTGATAGACAGTGTTATAATCGCAACACATAAAAACTAGACATGTGGACAAAAACAAAAGCCCAAACGGTACTTAAAGGTTAAAACAAAACCAATACTAAAAGACCGTAAAGGAAGAGCTTCGTTGTACAGGCGTCCGTGTAACAAGCAAGGAAGCTCGCTAATTTGCTAGATTGGTACCACCAGTACTGGTACAGAGCACACGTGCGTACGTGGGACAGACACACCTGAAGAAAGCTCCTCACACCGCAGCGGCGGAACAGAATAGTACTGTACAGTCCAACAACCAAACACAGACAGCGACAGGCCAGTTGGTCACGTGCGGTTCTGTCTCACTCTCTCTCCCAAGTCTCCACATTGATGAGTTTTTCCACGCGCTCTTCGTGGGCCGGGCCCACTCATAATAAATTGGCCCATTCGAAATTATTACAGGCCTCTCAATTAACTCCGCAGTAACAGCTGATGATTTGCTACAACTCGCCTCGATTGTTACAATTATTAAATTTCCACAGTCTAAAGGCTAACCAACCTGTTAAATCAAGATTTTGAAATATGCCCCTCCTTTTTAATCATTAATCATATGACTGATTTGGACAATTTTACTCCTCTAACATCCTTTTTTTTACCCTTATAGGTAAATTTTTTCTTGTAACCTAAGATAAATCCGAATTCATCATGCCATGTTAGTACACAAATTTGTGATCCTATGATGGTTAAACCCGTCTTGAGGGTCATAGTGGGGGATCCATTCTTATGTCTAAAAGACGTTAGAGCTACAAAGATTTGTAAATTTTTGCAAGCTTATGAAAGTATAATGAGATATATGATTATGTGCATAATCTACTTATTTCCAACCGCTGGTATAATGATAAAAGGTTTAAAAGAATATGAAAGAGGTTGAGAGTTTAAACTTTAGTTGCACCAATTCCTACATCATGTCACAAAAAATTACTTCAATTGTTATTCTAATAAAAAAAATAGCATGCTACTTTCTCTGATCATAAGAGTAGTACCTCATTCCTTTATAACTTGTAATAATGTATTTGAATATTAAAAAAGAAAAAACTTGGATGTATACAATTCAATGATAATTTAAATATCACCAGCATGAACTTTTCAAGTATCATAATCCATACTTGGATTTATACAATTCAATGACAATTTAAATCTCACCAGCTTGAACTTTTCAAGTAAGCATCATAATCCATAATAGTTGAGAATTAAAGATTCAAGCAGCCTAGTGTTCATGTCAGACCGTTTCTGTTCACCGACCCACAAAGAAACCTTTAACAAGTTCTATAATAAGCCGGAATGAAATCATAAGGAATATATAGAAGTTGTAAATTTCTTATACAACCAGAATATCCTACAACAAATCCTACATATGAATGGCCCCAGGGTATTGCTGTGTGTGGTGAACCTGCCACTTATGATTAATTATGGCCATCGACACAAACCGATCAAGTTAGCATGCACCCTACAAATTGGTGAGACATATATATGTGGAAGCTAGCAATGCAAGGATTGAGAATATTTCATTAAAAACAAAATAATTAATAAAAATTTCTCATAGCTTTGCTTGGATAGTGACCAAAATTTTTATGCAAATGACTCTATCATTACAACGTATGCTTTTAGTTTAAAATTGTAGCTCGTAAGTTCAAAAAATATATATATTACCATTTATTCTCCACAAATACTATTATATGTAAATGCTTTTAAATACCCAAAACTTGAACCTAATTTCATCCTAATAAGAACTTGTTGCAACTCAAGGTGCAGTACATTAAAAAAAAAGTACCCTAAACGTTTCAACATATCAGAATGCAATCCAATTAAGTAGCAACAAAGTTAAGAAAGAAGCATCATTGATTTATTCTTTAGTATGTGCAAACAAAATTAAAAGTGGTCCTCTCTTGCTTATCAGGTGGTTGTAATGTAAGTAGCTAGCCTAGGCATTATATATATATATAATAGGGGCAAGGTAAGGCAAGGGCTCGTTTTTTCTCCATGTGCAATGGTAACAACTTAGAAATGGTGTAGCGCAAAGATATACCAGTCTTGCACTCCATAAACCACAGATTTGTGCAGGGTTGGTGACAAACATGCTCCACTCATGCTTCCCTGGCAGAATTGAATACCACTAGCTAGCTACCTCTAGCTGAACTATATATGTTAATTGATTTGATATCATCCAAATTCTAGTTTCCTTGTCATTTCATCATTTAATTTCAGAAAAATTACCAAAACCCCTTCCTGGGTTTAGTCAAACCTACATGCATGCCCTCTTGTTTCAAATACCTACATTTACTGCCGCAAAACTTAACTTCATCATTCACCGTTAGCAAAAAAAAAAAAAAAAAAAAAAAGAGAAAATGTTTATTTTGCTCTCCTAACATTCTTCTGTGAAAATTTTGCCCCTCAATTTTTCGTATCTAACGAAATAACCCTCTATAGTTCCTAAACCTAGATGGTCTTTCTTCCCAAACCAAATATGTTGCCATTTCTCTTCCTAACCCAAATTTGCCATCAATTCTTCTATTCATTCCACCATTCTTCTTCCTTCTTCACCAAACCCCTTCTCTTTCTTCCAATGTCTTTGTCTCTTAGACTGTAGCTTGGCAAATAGAGAAATTTGATTGGCAATAGAAAGATTTGACACCTATACTTTGAACATCGCGTACTTGGGTCCCCAACGAGCTAGGCTCCCGTACTCATGGATAGAGCCAAAAATGCTCTTTAGTAGAGGTAAGATTTATATATATTAAAGATAGTGGGGGCAAATAGCTACATATTCTATAGAATTATAAGGTCAACATGCTCAATTGTTATAAGCTTATACCTAAAATGTGTAATTTTACCAAAATTGAGTGGGGGCAATGGCACCGCCCCTACCCGCACTCCATCAGCCAAAGGCCTCTATGAGGCCCCAAATCCCACATGGGTTAGATGTGGGATTTATTACTTATATATATGACATCAAGCTCCAAAGCTTGATTACCTAAAGCTTATTCTTTTTATAAAGGATAGCTCATGTGGTATGGCCAGGTGTTTCATTGACTAGTTTTGGATTTGGATCGCCACAAGATGGCATCAAAGCATAAGCATGGTTCAAAGTATGTGGTTGCGTTTGCAGGTATGGGACGAGAAAACTTCCTTATACTAAGAGTCCATTTAAGCACATAGCACTTATCCTTTTTCCTAATGATAGCCTATGTGGTATAGGCAGACGTTCCGTTAACCAGTTCTGGACTTGGCTCATTACAAAATATATCAGAGCCGATTCAGGACCATGATGGTGTGGATGGTATGAAACAAGGTACATGGGCTGAGGCCCAAATGATGAATGATGAACCATGATCTATATCCATCATCTACCAGGCTGACAATTCTGGGTCAGTTTGTGGACTAATGAGGATGTTGGCCATATTAATGAGGGACAATGTAAGGCCCTAAATCCCACATGGGTTAGATGTGGGATTTATGACTTATATATATGACATCAAGCTTCAAAGCTTGATCACTTAGTGCTTGTCATTTTCACAAAAAATACTTCATGTAGTGTGGACAGGTGTTTCGTTAACCAGTTCTGAACTTAAGTCATCGCAACCTTTCATAGAGAATATGAGGTAACATGACCCCCAAACCGCATCCTCGACCACCAACAAGTTGCTAACCAATTCTTGGGCTAGTTCGACATTCTAGAAGATTGGGTATGAATTTGGGCAAAAGGTTGGCTCCATTTCATCTGATTTTTCAGTTGAAAATCAGCTTCATTTTGAACATCATGCACTTGGGGTCATTAGATTGCAACTTCTATGGAGGTGGCAGCAACGAATGCTGAGGCAAGATCAGCGTCGGTAATTATAAGGGAAAACAATAAAGCAACAAGTGCGTGGAGGATAAGAAGTGAATCGAATTAGAGAGTGGTGGCTTCTATCATGTGCGAATGCTAGTATGATTTTGAGGCTCTCCTACTCAAATCCTAAACAAGAACGATTAAAACTTGTGTTTCCCAGAAGTTTCACCTAGTGTTTTGCCTCGACGGTGATGAAAGTGATTGGAGCTCGAATGACTCCATTTTCCAAGGGTCGAGTGTGATGGGAAGTTAAGAAAGTGGATAAAAGAAGAGAGTTAAGGGATGGATCTAGTTGATGAGGGCCTAGTACGTTTGATACAGAAGTTAGGGTAAAGTTTTTATGGATGAAGCTTATGAGGGCAAAATCAGGTATTTTCCTCTTTTATATCAGTAACGGTGAATAACGGTGTTAGCTATTGAAGGGGGAATGGTAGATATTTAAAAGAGTGAGGACAAAAGTATAGGTTTGACCAAACCTTATATGGATTTTGGTAATTTTTCCTTTAACTTTAATATTGGGAGCATATAAACTCGTCATATTCTATCCCTAGATAATTCTGTTTTATGGCAACATTATGTGATATATAGGTAGCTAGCTAGCTTCCATCCTCCCAATAGAAAAAAATGTGTTACTATTACATTTTTGTCCCTTACAAAAAGATGTATTGGATGTGTCGAGAAAAACAAAATAAGAAGAAACTTGAAGCCAATTTTTATCCTTGAATTAAACTGTATCAAAAAGTCATACTTTCTACTCCCCTTTCCACAAATTATTTATTTCCAAATTATTAGTACTAAATGCTTACATTATTAGAATACAATTCAATTATTATAATTATCATATAGGAGTAAAAGATGATTAAAAATTTTACTATTTGTGGGTTTTGTTAATCAATTGAGTAAAGTGCATCATTTGCTAATAAATTGAGGGTTACAACTAAAAAGTGTCCTGTTTAGGCTTGATTAATTGGTTAAATTGGTTATAATTGAAACTGAATAACTAATTTTTCTTCGATTTTTGGTGTTAAGCAAAAATAACTGAATAGATTAAACTTTTTCTAAAACCCGAAATAATCAAACTCCGATTTAAATGTTCATATTTCGGTTATTTAACCGAATAACCAAAAATTCTATGGATGAGAAACCTTGAACAAAACAAGAATGAAGAAGACTGCAGCTGGAGGAGAAATCTAGGCTGGAACGTGATGACGAAGAGGATGAGGATGAGGTGTTGTGAAATATAAGAGTTTAAAAATTTGTAACCCTTTATCATTCGCAAGTGTACAATTAATTTTGTTGTGTACAAAGATGAGGAAGGATATCATCTTGAGGGATAATGTGATCTTACCAAAAAATGAACATTAGTTACCTAAATTACTTGAATTATTAAAGTAAAAATGACAAGTAAAACCTAAGACCAAATGAATGAATGAGTGATTAAGGTGTAGAGGACAAAAACAAATGACCCCACTAATTACCTAGTCAACTCTAAGGTGGGTAGCTAAATAAAAGCACAAGTTAGTAAAGGAATTTAAACTAAAGAGGTTAAAGGGGGAAGGTCATCTCTCTAGGAATCCACCCTATTACTTGCTATCCAAATTAGTTGCACCCTAGAACATTTACCCCCTTGTGTGGTGTAGAGACCTAAAACCCAAAAACTCACTTTCTCAAGTTAAGTCTTTGTTCACCTAGAATTAAATAAAACATTTCTCAATCTCATGATTAATCCTAGACTGGTTAAGCCATTAATCCTTTTCCAACCCCTAATGTGCTTGTAGATTATCTCTAATCAACAATACCCATTATACCATATTCCCATTTTCTATCCCCCTTCTTTCTCTCTCAAGGACTAAGAGGAACTAGTGAGTGTGTGGAGAGACCAATCAATCACACAAGCATTAGGCTCAAGAATAAGAAACACAAAGAGATAAACATCCATGAAAGAGCATTAAATAATCATTAGATATCAAGTAATAAAAGTTTCATCCTAGAAAGATACAAAGATCTATTCAAAATCCATGCTTTCTTCCAACATTAAACCCATAATTAAATAATCATGAAAACACACAAAATAAAAAGAGGAGATGAGGAAACCCAAGATGGATCTTATTGGCCTAAGTCTCATTGGCTCTTAGTTTCCTTCTTCAAGCTTCCAACCTTGCTCTAATGGTGGTTCTCACAAGAAGAGATGAGAAGAAGAGTATCCAAGGTTGAACATGGGCTCTTCATTTCCTCTTGCTATTTGTACCCAAAGATTATCCTCTTGTCTTGGTTTAACTCTCAAACGTTAAAATGATATAAACCCCTTCTCCAAAGACAGCTTACCAGGAGGGAAAATGCGGGGGGGCATCAAAATATAAGGTTCGGGCAAAACAGGGGAATGAGTGGCAATGCATCGCCACTGGGTCAAGTTGGCGGCAACACGCCTCTAGAAGTAGAAAATTGGCAGACTGTTCATAGCGCTGGCAACACGTCGTCGGTGCTGGCGATACGTTACCGATGCCTCTTACTTTAGCTTGAATTTTGCACACCCAAATTTTGTCTCACTCAATCCCGCTCAAAATTGACACATCCACGATATACTCCCACCTGTAGGAAGTGAAGCAAAATAAGAAAAACTTAGAGAGAAAGGAAGAAATGAAAGAAATTGGTGGTCAAAGTTGCTAAAAAGTCAACCACTTTGACCACTAAATTATGCGCTTAACACGAGGTCGGTTAAATATGGGCTAAGATCAACTCAATCGAGCAAAATTGAGTTAATTGATTGAAATTTGGGCAAAAATCAACTCAATTTAGGTTCCTCAACAATGGTCGGCGATGGTAAGGGAAGTTGTTGTCTCAACGGCTTGAAGTGTAAAAAAAGCCTAAACGATGAGGGAAGCTTGGATGGACATAACGCGAAGGAGATTAAGAGATGGGAGTCAAAGAAGTCGAAACAAGAGATGATAGTCAAATAAGTCTAAATGGGAGAAAGGATAATGACATCGTTGAAGGCAAGAAACAGAGAAGGCTTAAGGAATGGATAAAATGACGTTGTTTTACCTATAATATTTCTCTTTTTTCAATCACCCAATTTTTAGATAGTGAAATTGATAACCAAACTGAAATATTAATTTGGTTATTGGTTAAAATTGAAAATCAAATTTATCCTTTTATTCGGTCAGAAAAATAAAAAAAAATGGTTATTTGGTTAATTTAGTAGAAAATAATTGTCCATATGGTCTAGAGACCGAAAAAATTTGTATAAGGCCAAGAAAAGAAAATAAAAACCTAAATGGCCAAGCCAACAAACTTATAAGGGTGCGTGTCGCCATTAGTCCACCAATTTTATTTACTTCTTTCGTTTCCATCAACATACTAAAGTTTCAATATTCATGCTCATTAGTGCATCACAATTCAAATTGTTTGCTAGTTATTTGACATGCGGGTAAATTGCGTTCGTGGCCCTTATTAAATTACCATTTAATAAGATAAATTATGTTCGTGGCCCTTATCTCTTTAGGAATCCACCCTATTACTTGCTATCCAAGTTAGTTGCACACTAAAACATTTACCCGCTTGTGTGGTGTAGAGACTTAAAACTCAAAAACTCATTTTCTCAAGTTAAGTCTTTGCTCACCTAGAATCAAACAAAACATTTCTCAATCTCATGATTAATCCTAGACGGGTTAAGCTATTAATCCTTTTCCAACACCTAATGTGCTTGTAGATTATCTTTAATCAACAATTCCCATTATACCCTATTCCCATTTTCTATCCCTCTTTTCTCTCTCTTAAGAACTAAGAGGGACTAGTAAGTGTGTGGAGAGACCAATCAATCACACAAGCATTAGGCTCAAGAATAGGAAACACAAAGAGATAAACATCCATGAAAGAGCATTAAATAACCATTAGATATCAAGTAATAGAAGTTCTATCCTAGAGAGATACAAAGATCTATTCAAAATCCATGCTTTCTTCCAACATTAAACCTATAATCAAATAATCCATGAAAATAAACAAAATAAGATGAGGAGATGAAGAAACCCAAGATGGATCCTAGTCGCCTAAGTCTCTTTGGCTTCCAGTTTTCTTTTTCAAGCTTCCAACCTTGCTCTAATGGTGATTCTCACAAGAAGAGATAATAAAAAGAGTATCAAAGGTTAAACATGGGTTCCTCCTTTTCTCTTGCTATTTATACCCAAAGGCGATCCTTTTGTCTTGGTTTAACTTTCAAACCCTAAAAGGATAGAAACCCCTTCTCCAAATACAGCTTACTAGGTGGGAAAATGCGGGGGGTCATCAAAATATGAGGTTCGGGTGAAACATGGGAATGAGTGGTGACGTGTTGCCACTGGGTCAAGTTGGCAGCGACACGTCACTAGAAGTAGAAAATTGGCAGACTGCTCGTAACGCTTGCGACGCATCACCAGCACCTCTTACTTCAGCTTGAATTTTGCACTCCCAAATTCCGTCTCGCTCGATCTTGCTCAAAACTGACACATCCACAATATACTCCTACCTTCAAGAAGCAAAGCAAAATAAGAAAAACTTATAGAGAAAGGAAGAAATGAAAGAAATTGGCGGTCAAAGTTGCTAAAAAGTCAACCACTTTGACCGATAAATTATGTGCTTAACAGGAGGTTAGTGAAATATGGGCTAAGATCAACTCAATCGAGCAAAATCAAGTCAATCGATTGAAATTTGGGCTGAAATTGACTCAATTTAAGTGCCTCAACAATGGTCGGCGATGGTAAGGAAAGTTGTTGTCTCAACGGCCTGAAGTGTAAGGGAAGCCTAAACGGTAAAGGAAGCTTGGATGGACATGACGCGAAGGAAACTGAGAGGCGGTAGTAAAAAAAGACTGAATGAGAAATGATAGTCAAAGAAGTCTAAATGGGAGAAAGGATAATGACGTCGTTGAAGGCAAGAAACAAAAAAGGCTTAAGGAATGGATAAAATGACATCGTTTTGCTTATAATATTTCATTTTTTTCAATCACCAAATTTGTGAAGAGTGAAATTGATAACCAAACTGAAATATTAATTCTGTTATTGGTTAAAATCAAAAATCGAATTTATCCTTTTCTTCGGTTATAAAAAAACCAAAAAAAATTGATTATTTGGTTAATTCGGTTAAAACCAAACTTCTGCTCACCCATAGTCCCGTTTTTCAATCCAGAAAATAAATTGTCCGTATGGGCTAGGGGTCGACAAAATTTGTATAAGGCCAAGAAAATAAAATAAAAACCTAAATGGCCAAGCCAACAGACTTATAAGGGTGCGTGTCGCCATTAGTCCACCAATTTTATTTACTTTTTTTGTTTCCATCAACATACTGAAGTTTCAATATTCATGCTCATTAGCGCATCACAATTCAACTTGTTTGCTGGTTATTTGACATGCGGTTAAATTGCGTTCGTTGCCTTTATTAAATTACCATTTAATAAGATAAATTTTTATATAAATTTTATTATATAGAGATGTTTGTTTATTAGATTTTTTTTTTTGCTGAATACAGGTTATAGTGGATGTAGTATAGCACTTTTAAAATTGGCTTAAAACCCATTTTGCTCCCTGAACTTTACTATCTTGGACCTTTGGTTTTCTAAGTTTTTACTTGGATTCACTCACCTTTCAAACTTTGGAAATTAGTACCTTTTACCTCCTCGGCTGATTTAAATGGATGTTCAGGTTATATGATGACCGAAAGGAAAATTAAATGGAAGATGAAGGACTAATTAATCATTTTTCCCACATAAACATCTAGTTCTACGAATGAGTTTGGTACTAGATTAAAACCAATCATATATCAATGCAGAATACCGATAGATCGTGTAGATCATACAGGGTTGATGGTTCTCAGAATTGCTTGAAGTCGAGAAGATTGAAGCAAATAATCAAAATAATGTAAAAGTAGGAGTTAAATGGTTAGTTAGGCATTCATCTTTCATTTTATCTTTATTTTGGTCACCATATAAATTACATAGCTATTTAAGTGAACCAAGGGGTAAAATGTACCAATTTCCAAAATTTGAGGGACGAGTAAACTTGAATCAAAATTTAGGGATAAAAAGTTCCAGTTGATAAAGTTTAGGGGTGAAAGGGTCTTTAGCCCTTTAAAATATTGTGGCTAAGAATCCAATCCAAGTTATAATATCTATATATTGTTAAGAAACTGATCTACGTTATGATATCACTTATTAGGGAATAATCTCATAATACACGATGAAAGTGAAAATGTTATCGATGTTTAATGTGACTCAACTTCTCAAACTAACTTATAATAATAATAATGATGATGGTTTGGAGACGTTTCACATTAGCAGATGAAACTCTATTAACTACTAAAACTTATACATGGAAATTTAAAAGAACACCGTTTGAAAGGGTTTTGTTTTCCTAAACTCTAATACTCACAACTAAATAGAAGTAGAAATAAGTTAAGCAGGTTATCAAACTCTAATACTCACAACTAATTAGAAGTAGAAATGAGTTAAGCAGGTTATCAAAAATTCAAGTTCAAGCTTAATTTTTTTTGTTACCAAATTAAGCTTATGGAGCCTCGAGTTTCAAACTTGAACAACATCCAAGATTCTGAATGTTTAATGACCCGAGTTTCGAGCACGATAATATTTGACTTGAACCCTTATTAAGCCTAATATTTAAAAAAAATATAAGCATAACATTATAATATAATTATGAAAAAAATAATCTTACCTTGAAAATTTTAATATACTTCTCGAAATGAACTTAAACCTTAAATCAGGCTCCAATGTCAAATCAATCTTCAAGTCTATCAAAATATCAAGTTCAGCTGTAGTCCTTTTAAACCAAGTTTTGAGCCCTATTTACTAATATTGTCAAACTCAAGTTTAAGCGGAGTCAATTCTTAATAAGCTAAACTTCAAATTTATGTGAAAGAATTTGGTTCAACTCGTTTTTCACATCAAGCGCTATTGTTGAAAAATGTAATATTATTAGGGGTGTGCAGCGGAATGAGAGCGAGTGAGTTTCCTTGATCAACAAACGTGTAGGTTTCAACGTGTCAAAATATTCCAAAGCGAAAAAGTGTCTTGATTTCTCCAAAGCAAAAGAGTGGGGGCGGGCATGTGTTTGTTTTGATGTATGTTTCCCACCAAGTGCTTGCGAAACAGTATTTGTGCGAGATCATGTGAAAAAGATAAAGTTTTTTCACTTTGCTCTCTCTAATCCTTTGGGATGTCTTCTTTTCGTAGGAGTAATTGAGAGAAATGGGTACGCAAGTCAACGATGGTGGCCACTACCTCCACTACTGCAATTTCATGTTCGCAAGTCGCAACCAGTACGATTTCCATCCCCTTCAATGGTAAAACTCTTCCAAAATTTGTCTCATTGATGTATAAAGCTCAGATTTGACATTTTATTTTAGAAGTTTGAAACTTAAAATTATTAATTAAAAAATTTTAAAACTAAAATCATTTAAATTTATCTTAGTGTTAATTAATGTCATATCAGTATTTTTCATAAAAGATCCAATTGAGACGTACAATACGAGGTAAAGGATTTCAATAATACAACTTTAATATCAGGTATCAATTTAGGATCCACAAATAAGTTATTGGACCTGGCTTGACATTTACCCAATTCTTTCAGTTCTAAATTGCTAATTTTAACTTTATTGGATCCTAATCCTACACGTGCACTCTCAAGGAAGACAAAAATGATACAACATGCAATGATCTATGGTCTTGACCCCAACCAAGTTTTTGATGGTTAATTTGATTATCATGAAAATTTTTGTTCAGATTATGTTAACCAATTATAAAACAATTAACACAACTAAGTTACTTGAGTAATTTATTAAATAAACAAATAATCAAACCTGTCATTATTTATTTATATATCCTATTGAGTCAATAGACAAGTGTACCACTTTGTTAATTAAATTTCAGGTTGCAAAGTGTCACGAATTGAAGACAACATTAGCAAAGTAAAATGATGATAAATATTTTCCTCCAAACCAAGTTTGAAGCGCTTCAGGATAATTTCCATTACTCGATTCCTTTTTTTGTTTTTTTGTGTTCTGGAGTTGGATACCCTAATTCACAGCCTCGAATTCATTAGCTCATACGTATAATTACAAGCCAACCTTTTTGAATATTTTTGAGTCCTGTTTGGATTTTTGTTATCATGTCTGATCCTGCTGGAATTTTGACTCGCTAGATTCTTTTATTTTCTGACCCTACTTGTCCACTAAATCTCATTCCACATTGCTGGTAGTAGATACTTTTGTATTTTCTTATGGACCATCAGAGTTTCCAAGACTAAATGTGACATATTGAAGAGATCCCTCTGCCGTATAGTGGGAGGTGATTTCTCTTGATCAGTCCGGATTTCTGGGATGGTGAATTTGTAGTCACCGAAAAGATTTTATGTGGATTCAGAATCATGTATGGAGAAGATTTATTGGACATGCCCCCGGTTGGGTGTTCATCATTTTTTTTTGTTTTGAGCATATTAATTTTCAAATGCAGTTAAGGTATATATTGCCAACGTAAAAAAAGAGGGCTCTAGCAGGGCAATTAACTAAATTGAAATCTGACAGATAAACCAAATTAAACAACTCCCAAACCAAACATACACAAATAGCCAGAAAGTGAAGTTCAGGTAATATTATGATAAGGCAAAATTAATGAATAACCCATTAGTTTTTTTGTATTGGTCCAATTCACCCACTAATGTTTTTTTTTTACCAAATAAATCACTGACCTTTTGAGTCGGCTTAAATTGGCTACTCTTGCAACTTTTTCCATTAAGTCTAATGGAATCTTAACATAAAATACCAAGTTTAGTCCCTACATTTTATACTTTTGCTCCCAGTACCTCTAAAGTTTATTAATCTAACATTTGAATCACCTTCTTGAAGTCGACATCAATCTGTGGACTTCGTTTGGAGGTTGTAATTAAGATCCTCCTAAAATTATTGATAATGGTCATGATATTTCTCCTCTTACTCTACCTCTGATTGCACCATATTCTTGCGTTAAACACTAATATGAGCGAGACATAGTTTGGGAGTGGCGGTGTGGGCTGAAGGCATCCTATCTTAGGCAACGGAGATGGTACACTTTGAAGGAGCTAGAAGTAACAATGAATAGACAATGCCCAAAAAATGTAATTGTAGTAGGTGGCTATGGAATTTTATAAATGGTGAAAGAAGCCTATTTGAATTGTTTTAAACTAAGTGGGGTTATTTTGTTAATTTTAAAAAGTTAATGATGGAGTTTTGTAATATTTCAAGCGTCGAGTGGGCAAATTGGCTTATTTGAATAACATTAGTGGTTTATTTGGCTATTTCAAATAACACTAATGGTTTATTCGGCAAAAAAAAAAAATATTTGTGACCAATTTGAGCTGAGTCCAAAATATTAGTTGTTTATTCGTTAGTTTTGCCTTATGTTAAAGTAAATCCCAAATGTTGAGATTAATAACTAGAGTGGAGCAAAAGCTCTGGCATCCTTCTGACTAAAGACTTGGGTATGTATTTGGGCATGCTAGTGATTCATGGGCAAGTAATGAAAGCTAGTTACAACTATATTATAAAGAGATTTGAAAATAAATTGATGGGCTGGAAGTAAAAATTGTTAAGCCTCACAGGCTGTAGGGTGGTAGCCCAGTTGGTTATTCAGTCGACTCTTATTTATGCTTTGCAAACAACATGTTTACTTGTAGGCATATGTGATTAGATTGATCAAGTGGTTCGGGACTCCCTATAATGTAGCTCTGATGATAAATGAAAGATGTTGTTAGTAAGCTGGGAGTAGGTGTGCACTCCAAAATTGATGGGAGTGTTAGACTTGCAGATGACACGTCATTTTAATCAAGCATTGATGGAAAATGTATGATGCCAGCTCCTCATGAAACTTAATTTGCTTTGGTGTCGAGTATTTGCTAGTAAATACCTCTGACATAGTACTTTTTTGGATTGTCATATGAAGCCTGATGTTTCGAGCACATTGAGAGACATTTTAAAGATCAGACATGTGCTTCAAAAGGGTTTGCAATGGCATGTTGGGAATGATATAAAGATCCACTTGTGGGATGACCAATGGGTAGGTTTAAAGACCCTACAAAGGGTGAGCCTTCAGGGAGTGAACTGACACCTCTCTAATTGGACGATAGCAGATGTTATTGATGACTCTAGTTGATCGGATCTTATGGAAGTGAACCATTTTTTTTCAGAAAAGATTTGTAGGCAAATTCAAATAATCCTTATCCCATCTTGTGAGGGTGTAGAAGATTCGTTGATTTAGCAGGGAGAGTATGATGATTCTTTCTCTGTGAAATGGACTTACCTTTTACAGCTGGAAGACTTGAGAATTGCCAACAAGTTTGATTGGGTCTGGTCAGTAGAAACTTTTGAGAAAATTAAATGTTTTCATTGGTTGGTGGCACAGAATAAAATTAACAACAAACTCTATATTGCAAAAACAAGGAATAAAAGTAGAGACAAACTATAAATTTTGTGGTTTCAAAGTGGAAGATGCTAACCACATTTTTCATTAGTGTCCAGTGGTAATGGAGGCTTCAATGGGTTTACTTTTTGTAGAGTAGCTAACTGGGTTCCTGCTTGAACCATTTCTATTATGGCTTTGCAAAAAATGTTTATGTCAAGATGTCTCAAAATACTAGTGTGATGGATGGTTCCCTATTTGTTTCTATAATTTGGCACTTGTGGAGGAGTAGGAACAAGTGTAAATTCAAGAACAAATATTACTTTGGTGGTGATATTGTTTGTTGAGTTGTGAAAGATGTGACAAAAATATGAATGGCCAAAAACTTCTTGATTTCTAGAGTAATAAAGGTGAGCCGACTGGTGTGATGGTGCCCCATTCAGCAAGGAAAGATTAAATTTAATATGGATGCATCGGTAAGACACTTTGACCTTACTATAATTGGTGGTTTGATTAAGGATGATTGAGGTGTTTGGAAAAGAGGTTTTCTTTGTCGGTTGGGGATTATGGATATTCTCCACATAGAGATTGCAGGTCTTTATTGAGGTTTGGTGATGCTTCATGACTTACACATTCAAGCTGTAAAGGTGAAGGTGGATAACCTTAATGTGATCCATCTAATTGGCAATGGGGTAGAGAATCACCCATTAAAAAATGTGATCGAGGACTGTTGTCAAAAGATGCATAAGGTTAGGTTGAAGTGGTGAAGCATATTCCACGAGAAGGAAACAAGTGTGTAGATTTTTTGTCAAACCTAGGACATGGTTAGAGTGAAAAGTTTGCTTTTTTGGACATGCCATCAGTTGGTCTTGGCCTTCTTTTGTAGGCAGATGCAATGGGTGTTTGTAAGGGAGTAGTTTGTCCTTCCATCAGCTTTTTCTTTTTTTTTTTCCCCTTTAACCTTCATTGTACCAAAAAAAAAGTAAATCCTAAAGGCGAGCACTAGCTTAATTTCATATCATAAGAAGTATCTGAGCTTAAGGTTTCTCTTTTCAAAGTATCTTACCCATATTATATGTCATAATCAAGTCTTTTCCGATAGTTTAACCTTTAAATCAAACTAAAATTGCTTATGTTTAATTGACACTAAAATAAATTTAAAATAACAAGTTTTCTCCTCAAAATTTTTCAATTAGTAATTTTATACCTTAAACTTCTAAATCTAATTTAATTCATCCTTTGATTCATATCTAATTCTTTTACTAAAATGTCCCAAAAGCTCGATTTGCATCAAATTTGGCAAAATGATTTGGATGCGACAACAAGGACAAAGGCAAAGGCAAAGATGGAGACTACATGGAACAAGAAACAAGAATTATCTATTGGCTTCAATTTCTTACCATACAGCAAGAAACAACTCACCCAGCAATAAGAATTGGGATGTTCAAGAAACTTTCTTATGCCCATTTTTACAAGGTAAAAAAGATGAACAAAGAACAGTTAAAGGTTATACTTGTTACAATTCCTATATGGCATTGCTCATGTGTTAAGGGAATTAATGAAGTTCTCAGAATCATGGGATGCTTTAGAATCGTAAGATGTTTGATATTTCATATTCCATTGGAACAAAAATTAGTTAAGAATCATTGCTTGGTACAAAGTTGAAAAACTGAACTTTGCATTCAAAGAATATGATCTTTTTTTTTTAAAAAAAAAAAGGTTTTTGGTATTTCTAATGAATATAAAGAATTGACAAAAAATGAATTACACCCATATGTGAATGGCCTTGCTAGTGGTGGCACTGAGCCATGTGCAACAACCAATGATGAAGTGCTCCACTTCTATTGTTAGAATTCCCCAATGTCAAGCTCAGGGACTCGGACCTTAAATTCCCTCGACCAAACTCACCTAACTCGTTCCCACTCACTAGACTTAGAAGCTAGCTAATCGCAGCAAAATTGGATAACGAATTAATCTATGCATATTGCAATATGGCTGACAGAGGAATTTAAACTCACCCATTGCCGCCCCCCAATAGATGATAGTGGGTTAGGTGAAATCCATAACTTATGGATACCCAGCCAATGGGTTATGGGTACTTAGTGGAAAGTTCACTTGCCTAGCAGGTACAAGTTTTTATTTTGCCCCATAGGTAGACCTGGCACAATTTCCCTTTGTTTGTCAGTGACATAATTGTAACTTATCAAAATAATAGATTAAAATGAAATAAATAAGTAACTCAAGTGATCAAAGTGTAATTTAACAAACAAGATAAACCTAAACCCTAAATTTTTTTTCCATTCACTGTTGTCATGTATCTCTTCTTCGTCCCTTCTTCTCTCATATTCTTTGCCTAACCCAAATTCATCTCGTCTTTTTGAACTCTTTTTTCTTTGTTTGTTTTTTTTTCCCTAAACCACCAATCGACCATCTTGTTATCTCTTCAATTGCTAAAACATCGCCTTCCCTACTTGCTGGTTGGCAATTCCAATTGAAGGTGAGATGAAAAGAGGAAGTCTAAAAACCAGCTGTCGTTGCCATTTTCTTCTCCCTGTCGCTTCTTCATCACACCATTGCCCCATAAGTGCCGAGCAACATATCCACTGCAGCTACATTGCCAATTTTGTGGGTAACCCCTGAGGAGCCCGTGACCTGCGGGTGGAAGGCATGAGTGTCTCTTTATCCCATCATCCCTGGTGGGTATGGTGGCTATGTGATGGATCCACCCCAAGTCATCCTAATGCTCCCCTATCTGCCATCTCACACCCTTCTAACAGCTTTTCTTTAAACCATTCCTTTATGCATCTATTGGATCTATTCTGCCCCACCAATGAACTTCCTCCTATTAAATAGCATAACATAAGTGGTGAAGCATTTTTCAATTTTTCAATAATAGATTAGGTGATAATGTCTTTTTATTGTTTTCATATGTCATCATTTATGCTTCGTGTTTGGATGATTTGTTAGTTGATCATGTGTTGGTATATTAGTCCAATTGAGTATTGATTTGTTAGAATGTTAACTTGTTTTCCTGTTTATTGTTTTGTCCATCTTTGCTATGTATAAGATTGGATATTATATACAACTTGGATTTTTAAGGCAGTTTTCTTCTTGTTACAATTTGAGCCGAGCAGTCCTCCTATATAACATAGTGGTGATAAGAATGACATTTTGCTAAAAAAGTATGAAGGAACTATCTTTTACATCCCAGCGTGAAGGTCATGTGCCAGCCAGTGAAAAAGCAACCATCTTTTTCTTCGTATCATTTTTATTTTTTACCTTTGTCCTCTCTGTATTGGTTGTTGTAGGGATTATAAACATTTTGCATTCGCGGTTTTTTTTTTCCCATCCTTTTCTCAACCTTTATCTGATTGAAAGCAGATGTTGAATCTTCAACACCATGAAATCATAAATTTTTACCGTCTGGATCAAAGCGAACAGTGACCTAAGAGCATCTTCATCATTTCATCGTCTTCCAAAGAAAAATAACAACTTGAAACCAAAGACTAATTTCCCCCCCTAATTTTAACAACCCAAGCACCCAAAACCTTAATTTGCTAGTACTAATAAAATTTACATTCTTGCATTCTATTTTATTTAAAGAAAAAAAATTACAAGATGAATCCTTTAGCAATTGCTTGATTAGTCTCCAAGCTTGTAGTTTCATACACAGGTAGCTCCTCTCTGTATCTTCCAATTCCTTTGAGATGATCCAACTCAAACAGGTCAGAGCTTGAACAACTCAACACTTCGTCGTCGTCGTCATCATCGTCATCTTCTTCTTCTTCGTCGTCATTTCCAGTGATAAAAGCTCTTAAGCTTAGCTCCCTCTCCATCTTTTTCTGATAAATCCTAACATCGTTTTCTCTAAACGAAGAGCGACCTTTAGTATCGCTTTTGTCAACTGTCTCTGTTGGTGTTGGTAATAAGTTTGGATCGTCACCATAGATAGATTTATGCCCACACGGCCGGCAATCTTCGCCGACGATAACGCTGACCGGATAAAACCAGACCGACCTTTTCTTGTTAGTGGTGGTGTCGTTGTTATTGCTGCTGCCCCTCGAAGGAGGGGTCTTGCTCAAACATGACCGAGAGAACGAGGGGGCCGACGAGTATGCGGACTTCGATTTCCGGTCAAAGCTGACGTCTTCGGTCGCCCCCATGGAGCAAATCTTCACCTTTTTGGCGTTGCCGTTGAAAATGGAGTTCAGGAAGGTGGAGATTCGGCCGCCAGGGGAGATGGGTTGCTTCACCTTCTTCAGCTCGCCATAAATCTTGAGAGCTTTGAGTTTTGTCTTGGTGAAGTTCAGACCGGTGTCTCTCCTCGGCTTCTGTCGGTCGTTCTTGTCCAAATCTCTTTGCTCGAACGGGAAACAGAGATCCCCTTTGTGGGTTCTCCCGTGCTTCGGCCTTTGAACGGAAAAGCCAGAAGAAGATCTCATCGATTTGTCTCTGCAGCTCGACTCCGCCTCCGACGAGGAGAAGATTCCACTGGAGCTGGAATCCGAGGAACTGGAAGCCGAATTCAAGTGCGTGGAGCCGAACCCGTGAACGCTCTGTTTCTCGAGCCACTTGTCAACCACCATCTCTCGCCGGAAATTCACCGAAGCAGCATTGCTTGGCCTCTTGGCCAAGCTATTATCTTTGAAGCAGCGGAAATCAGGGTGGTCGGCGGCGTTAGAATCGTCGAAGGAACGGTAGATGGCGTCGAGGAGAGAAGAGGAGAAGGAAGGAGTCCTCCTCCGGTGAGGGAAAGGAGAAATTTCGGCGGAAGACCTCTCTCGCTCTCTTCTAGACATGGTGGCTACAAAAGCATGCAAAAGCAGAGGTGGTCTCTCTGTATCAGTGGTGAGACAGAGAATACAGAGGAAACAGGGGACTATATAGACAGAGAAGGGGAAGAGGGAATAGACAAGTGGGAAGGGAAGACAGCTTGTCTGCTGGAAGAACGTCAAAAGCTGCAGAGGAGGAATAAAAAACAAGAATGCGAGTGGATCATGTGAAGAAAAGAGAGGTTATTGTGTACGGAAGCAGGGGAAACGAAACACAGAAAAAAGAAAAAAACGCAGAGATCAGATAAACATGAAGGGGGAGAGGCGTAGACGGAGAGAAGAAATGGTTAATTAAGAAAGGAAAGAAAGAGGGAGTACTGTACTGTGCGGGGAGAGGGTGGTTGTGGTATATAAAAGGAGAAAGGGGGCGCGCGTGCGGCTCAACTTTTAGGCTTTGCTTGCTGTGTTAGGTTGGTCAGGGTTTGCCGCTGGCCTTTGTTACTGTTTTCCCATATTTAGTACATGAGCCTAGATTCTAGCTTCTACTATAAAGTTGTAAGCCCCTATCATGTAGTGGATCATAGTTCAAAGTCCAGATTTGTATTTAAAACTTCCATCTTTTTAAATATTCAATTGATTTCTTTTATTATATACAGAATACAATATAGTAAGTTTTTAGAATAAGTGGCAGAATTTTTTATTTCCCGAGAGACTTGAACTCTATCCCTCAAGTTAGGGACTATCCTACTACATTATGAACTGATCATTGATGAGTTAGATATAGGTATTATAAGTAGTTATATCCATTTTGCAACATCCCTTGTATGGTTTCGGATACACACGCACACACAAGTACAGGAACTCTTAAATGTTGTATTGGTATGATAGAGTATTAAAGTTTTGGATGAAGAATCGATAACAACACTAAAAAGGAGGGCTTTGATAGAAAGTGGCAAAAGTGAGGAGAAATTTGTTGCAAGCCAACAACATTAGACTTTCAATACATATGACGGAATGAGTAAGTCCAACCTTTTTTAACAGCAACAAGAAAATCCGATTCAATCTTCGTCCGAAGAAACCCACTCCAGTGAACCTCAAAGCCTTTGAGGATGACAAAGGGTTTTGCTTTCTAAATAATTGCATCAGCAATTTGCCATGTGAATCCACCATGCTATTGCTAGACCTTTGGACTTATCTCGACAGAGACTTCCTGCTGCAGAATCTCAACCAAGAGCCATCTTTGGTATGAGAATTGATTATTTAAGAGCTAACACTATGCTTTATTGTTTTTTAATACGGGGTGGTAGCTCCTGCCGTTCTAGTAAAATGATAAGAAGGGATATCTGTCACGCAAGTGCCCATATTTAAAGTTGGTTCTTGTTATGGTGAAACAATCAAAATTGCTAATTATGGTTTAGAGATTGACCACTTATTTTACCTAACAATGTACTACTATTGCCATCCTTATTTGTAACATACTCAAAAGTATTAAAAAAAACATGGGTGATAAGGAATTGAATATTTAACGAGTAGTTTGTGCTTGAGCTCAACTAATACTCATCAAATCAAGTTTTATTAAACTTGAACCCAAAATATGGGTTCCAATTATTTCCGAGTCCATGGGTACAAGCTTGATCTGTATTAAACCTATCGAGATTTTATTAGTTAAAATATTAAAGGATCAATTCCACATATACACCTCAGGTCTGTTCTTAATTGCTCTTACACCCTTTAAGTTTAAGAACTTACAATCACCCCCTTGGTTTAAAGTGTACCAGCATATTGATGATCATTTACATTTATCCCGCAAGTTATAGCTAGCACCTGTTGCTTTTGTGCCTAATGAACTTATCAAGAAGATCTCGAGAAACCTCTCTCTAGCCAAGCTCAAGCTGAGAGGTACAGATTCAGCTTATTAACTTGATAACATGCCTACAGCTTACGATTGAAATGATTTCTTATGTTGCACCTTTTGGTGCTATACTTGTTGTTCCTATTCAAGGATCCATGCACTTACAGACACATAATCCTTCCTCTTTTCTTCAACAAGTTTTTGGAACTAAAAAGGCTTAACATTAGACATTTTTTCGGTGGAGCTCCAAACCCACTCTGCTTGATCATGAAAAAGAACTGGCTTCAACAAAGCAAGTCAGACTAGAGCTCTGTTAGAGCGAGAATCCATGCTAATCCCTATGTTTTGTGCATCACATAAACTTTGGGTATCTGGTAACCAATTTTAATTTAGAGGTTAAAAGGTTATATTTTACGTAATGTTGATTAACTAATAAAAAAAAAAAGGGAAAGAAAACGATTTCATTTGAGGTCATATCAGGGCAGTAGCTTATAAGATTTTTTTGTGAGAGAATTTTTACAAACACGAAGGCTATTTTTCTTTCACATTATTAAAAGTATATTATTTTAATTTTTATTTTCTTTTACAAAATCAATACTATTTTAAATCTATATTTATCTATATATGTAATAAACACTTGAATAAAATTTTTCATCATTTTTTTCATACTCAGAATCAGAAGATAATAATTAAAAAAAATATTTAATAAAATACTTAATTTTGTAAACGTAACTCTTAGGCTGTTTAAAGTGTAAGATTTCAATTAATTTATAAATTAAAAAATAACCACTATATATATATAGCCCAATTTTGTAATTACTTTTAAAATATCTGATATCTGAACTTTCTACAGTTGTATTTAATGGTTTACTCTTTACTGACCCGTACTTGACATGTATAGCCTTTTCTAAAAATACTTATATTTTAAATTTCTTCTTAACTTTAAACACACTTTAACAAAAAGAAAAAAAAAAGAAAAAGATTTTGCCTTTCTGCCGTATGTTGGTTCAAACAAATGAAGAAGTGTACTCCATTCCCAGCTTTGCTGGTAATGGAAGGGGATATTGTATGTAGAAGACCGGGTTTGAGTGACGGCATATATCAAAATACAGACATCCTAAAATGATCAAATTGCAGTTGGAGTAAGGATTTTGTACAGCAAAATACTTCACCACTAATTTCCCATTTTCCTTATTGGCCATTGTACTTTTAAAGATGAAGATGAGGATTTAATGCTCATAATATATTGCGGGCCGCTACACAAGGAGACCAGCTCGGCAAAGCTACACGATATAGCACTTTTCATTTTAAGTTAAATTGGTTGTATTATTGTGCATTAATTTTATGTAAAATAATTATTTATTAAAATTTTACTATTTAGGAAATTTAAAATATATTTTTTAAGTATTTTAAAAACAATTATTTATTAATTTTAACTTATCCAAACTAAAAAAAAATTAAAATTACTTTCTTTTAATAAAAAAAATATGAGTATTCTAAAATTATTTTTTAGCTTCTTAATTTAATAAATTGACAATTTGAATGAGACAAAAGGGCAAGTTGCCCACAGTAGTATTCGCTATATGGGACATTGGCAACTATATAGTTTTTTTCTAGTTAAATCTATCACTGGTACTTAGAATGATGCTAGTCTGAATTATGGTCTTTTCCAAGCTTGAAGAGTGATGTGGGCTGTCAAGCCATATATTTTCAAAGACGGTGGAAATCGCGAAGGCAGGATGAAGATGATGGTGTGACTGCAACTTTCTAAGCGGGCAGGACTATTTTGTAAAATAAATGAACTACTAGTGGTTTACTTATTATATATTTGTGAATCGTTTAACGCCGGTGGTTAATTTTCCTCGTAAGATAATGTTAATAGTCAATCTAACTATAAAAAACTATAATGATTGATATGCCCATAGTGAAAACTATAGTAGAAAATTTGTAAACTAATGAAAATAATTTAATTTAAAAGCAGCGGCCCCTAACTATTAGGGAGATATGAGAACATCCACGTTGGTAGACATCTGCCACTAATGAATCACTAAAGCCATTAGTTGTCCAATTATAGAATTAGAGTGTCTACTTTAAAGTGTTTAACACTGGGTCAGTTGTGTCTGTTTTTGGAGTTTGAGTGTCTAGTTTTAGTTTATAAATGTCGACATGTCATTTTTCAAGTCATTGGTATAAGATAGTTTGATTATTTAAACTTTATCTTTAATTGGGAGATAATCATGTTATTTTTAATTATATTTAAGTGGAAAAATCATGTAATATGTTTATGGTGTCTTACATATTTGTGTCTTGTCTACATGTAGATAAACTTTGATACACTTTGTATAAAATTAAACACCATGTAGATATAATTGAACATTTTATACATATGATTAGACATCTCATATATAGAAATGTACATTGGAATACTGATTTTTATACTAGGTACGAAGGTGTTCAAATCCATCTTTTTCTATTTTGTGGTGTGCAAGTGTTTAGTTGTGGTTGTTAAATGTCTAGTATAATAGGTTGAGTGTTTAAATTTAGCAAGAGAGTATCTTGTCTACTTGTTTAAGTATATGTTTTAGATTTGTATGGTGTTCAAGTGTTCAATTGTAACTTCTAAGTATGTGCATTGTGGTGGTTAAATGTGTAGTGTGATAGATTAAGTGTCTGAATCTAGTAAGGGAGCGTATAATATACATGATTGTGCTATCCAATTGTTTGATTGTAGCAGTTGAATATTTAGTATGATAGGTTAGTATCTAGCCTGATAGGTTAAGTGTTTACTATAATTGGTTGAGTAAACAATCTACATGATTATTTGATGTTGAAAATAAAAATAATAATTTATTTAAATTTCTTAAATAGAAACAAAAAATAAAATTTTTCTCATAAAAATGTCCTTAAAAGTAAAACAAGAACTTCAAAGTTGAATACAATATTAAAAAAATAAAAAAATAGATTTGACAAAAAAAAAAAGCATTAAACGGCAGTAATTAAGCGTCCGTCGGAACAAGAATTATAACTAAGCGAGCTAGCAAGTACAAAATTTTCTAATAGAAAACAAAAAGAGCAAATAAAAAGAAAAAATAAAATAAAAAATTTTAAAAAAGGCCTAATTATAGGATTAGCCCATGAACTTACCCAACTCAAGTGAGTTAGTCCAAAACTCATTGCTCATTAGAACTTGGCTCCTGAACTTTGAAAAACTATGCACTTTAATCTATTGCTTATAATAACTAACGGATTCCGTTAGGGTTTGAGCGATGTGGATTTCAAGATTAGCTGAGGTAGAATAGGTAGGAAAAGAGGAGGCAAGACAATTCTTTTTAACTCTGGAATGTAAGAAAAAGCCAAGAATATGAGTAACCTTCCCAGCTTGAAAATAAAAATATAATTATCATCCTTTGTTAAGAAAACAAGCAGTTACTTCCTTTTTACTATTTATTTTGTTTTCTTTAAAATAAACAAAATAATTATTTTATGATGCTAAAAAGAAAAATTTCATTTCATCTTATGGTTTGGATTGATAGTTACTAAATAGTTTAAATTAGCACACAATTTATTTTAATTTAAATCAATTTAGTTTAAAATGATTTTTTTTGTTTTACATCATTTTCCCTAGAACTAGTTTTATTTGAAAGTCAATATTATTTAGGTATAATAATCTATTGATTGTAAAATTTTTATGCTATTATTAAATTTTTTATAATTTTTTATTTTTGAGTATTTAAAAAATTCATAATATTATATTTTTTTTAATGAACTATTGCACTTACGTAATATTGACTTTCAAAAAAAATTGATTTAAGGGTGAATAAAATGTAAAAATAAACGTTGGTTACTATAGTAAATAAACGTGGAAGCAGTTGGCAAATACATATGTCATGTATTGTCTCCTTCAGCCAATAAATATTACATTACCATCACCCTCACCCTAAATGGAATATGTTGGTTGATGTAGCAAATAGACTGAAGTGAATACTTTTTTAAAGTTTAGAGGCCAAGTTTTAATGAATATTGAGTTAGTTTTTAACCAACTCGTTCCTGTTAGGCACGTTTGGGGGCTAACCCTGTAGTTAGGCCCCACCAAAAAAAAAAAATAAAAGAAGAAGCACGGAGAGTTACACCCGCACACATATATGGAGCATATGTTAACTGTGTGTCCGTATATGTTAACTGTGTGTCCGTATGTGTTCTGTGCCTTGCGAGCGGAATTAGTCGTGGGCTTGGGCCGAAACTAAGGCCCAGAGTCTAGTTTATATTTAGGTGCAGGCCGAGCACCTTAGAACCTTAAACATTTAAAGTTGTGTGCCATACAATAAAAAGAAAAGGGGAATAATCCATTGAGAGGGCTAACATTAGGGGTGAAAGGTTTCAACCCTAATCTAAAACCTGACGGATAGAGTTGGGTTAGTGAAGAGGAAAACATATATTTGGGCTAACCTGAATCCAACCTTATTACAAGATGCAAAAGTCAGATTGGTTTGGAGTTAAACCCGAAACCAATCCAATTGACCCGAATGTTAACCCTGTCTCAAAATTCCCACTACTAAAATATAGGACTTTACCAACTCCCATTTACCAACGTGCAGCAGTTGGTAAATTCACCAACGTGCAGCAGTTGGTAAATTGAATTTACCAACTGCTGCACGTTGGTAAATGGCAGTTGGTATTCATTAAGTTGGAAAATTTTTTACCAACGCGCAACTAATAACACGTTGGTACATTCCAACGTGTAGACGTTAGTAAAATACACGTTGGTAATTACCAACGGTCATGGAAAGCACTCGGTTTCCATCGCGTAGCAGTAGTTACCAACTGCCAGGCGTTGGTAAGTTACCAACTGCCGGGAGTTGGTAAGGTTGTTGTTATGAAGCCGTTGGTACTGGCAGTTGGTAACTTGGCAGTTGGTAATTACCAATTGCCGGGAGTTGGTAAGGTTGTTGTTATGAAGCCGTTGGTACTGACCGTATTGCAAGTTGGTAATTAACAACGTGCGCACGTTGGTAAGTTTCCCATTTTCGCGTTTGTTATATATATTAAACGTTCAAGATTTCGGTTGTTTTGTATTTTTCCCTATTTTAAGCCACATTCAAAATTAATTGTAAGAATTCAAAAGTACGCCCGGCCTTACTCAGCAATAAACATTACACAACTATGCGAACGTTATTAAAATATGCAATTCTCAAATACAGCATAATTAAAGCAATAACAGATATGTCTGAAAGAAAGCATTCAACATTCAACGGCTTACACATTTCATAGCATTCAACATTCAACGGCTTACACATTTCATAAATATCAAGTCAGTCTGATTTAGGTCTAAAAATTATTATGTCTATGCCTCTAACAAAAGAACTTTGGAAATGCGCTAACCTGTTGATGACGCCCATCACGGAGTCCCGACTATCTCCTCATCCTCTGAGTCCGAGTCATCAGCATAATGTGGAACTGGTTGTGCCGGCGGGCACGGAAGGTTTAGTGAACGACAAATAATCTCCAACTGAGCCCGGTTTGCCTCCAATGCCGCTCTCTGAGCCTCCATCTCTGCTCTCTGTCTCCTCTTAATTCTCTCGAGCTTCCTCTCGTACTCCGCATCCCTTCGCGCATTCTCCTCCGCCATCATCTTCTGTACTTGCTCGTTGAATTGCGGTGTCTGTGTGATGTCGATAGGCGGGATGGGACCTGGCTGTCGGCGTCCCGGTATAGCACACTGCTCAGATCCTAATCCAAATACACGGCCTCTCCTTCTACCGCCAGATGCGGTACTAATGATTGCTAGTTCATCAATGGCCTCTATTCCATCCTCTTGCTGTGTTTGCTCCTCAATCTCTTCACTGATACGAGTCTACAGAAACGTCATAAAATACATTTAGTCATGTCATAATTTGTAAAACGTAGTAATTAACTTAAGAATATTCTGCGACCAAACAGTTTTACTACTTACAGCAACTTCTTCACAGCGCTTACTAACATATTTCTCATTCTTCTTTTTATGTGTCGCCTGAAGAACTTTAAACAAGCCAGGGTCCTTCTTCGCAGGATCTCTCTCTCTCTAATTGAATTAAACGTAACATTAATATGTAATTTAATTTCATTAGTATCTGAACTGTTGTTTGAAAGAACATTTATTTGATCACATTGTATTGCATTAATCATAAATCCTCATTTGTTTATTTGTTTCAGAAATGAGTTATTAAAAGTTCTAATGCAATAGTATATGGTTCAAGTGAACATTCCCTAATTAAAAGTAGTTGAGTATATTCCTTTGGGTATTTCAAAAAGTGATCAAGTTTCATTTTAATTTTTCTTCATTATTAAGTATTTTAATTTGTTAGTTCATTATTTTAAAAATGAATCATAAAGAGTTGCCATAAAAAAGGGAACATAAAGAAGAAACATAGTTACATCCACGAGAGTTGCACTCAGACACAGTACCAAAAAAATACTTATTATATTTACATAAACAAATTTAAATACATTGGACGGCAATATTTATAATTTTAAGTTATAGGTGAGTTCGTGAGATTATTAATAATACGTTAAATACATTAAATGCATTTACTTCTAATAAACTTTATCTATCTAAATAATTTATATCTTTGTAAATTTACTAATAATTTCTATATCTATTAATGGATTTTAATATTTATAAACCAATAGTTAATGCTTGTGATTAATATTAATATTAACTTGTTTAACATTTTATTCATTTTTCAATTAGTTCAAAAAGAGAAGTATCATTTTTTTTAGAAAGATTTTTAGCAAATCTCATTTTATTTTAAAAATTATTTTTCACCATATGAAAAAAATATAAATATTCTACAATATTTTGTCATTGCAAAATGTAAATATACTACCTAAACAAATCACTTAAAACTAATAATTTCATAATTTCTAATTAATCCCGAAAATAGACAAAAAATTGTAAAAAAATGCACATAAAAAAACAATTGTAATGGGTAACCTAAAAACTAAATCTCCAACCAAATGCAACACAAAATAACAAATATTGCACATATTTCAAACCAAATTAACACTATATAATCCCAAAATACGTAATTATTGGGGAAAAAAAAATCAAAAATACGAAATAAACGCGGTTACCTCAAATCAAAATGTTAACTTCCTTCAAACACCTCCAAATCACTTCAATACTGCAATAAAAACTAACATCTTCAACCCATTATCAACCAAGAAGCTCAAATAGGGAGAAATACCTAAAAAAAAATTGAAAAATTCCCGGACAAAATTAAGCTAACCTTCAAAGCGTGCCAAACGACAGTAGATCCACGAATTTCGGACCTCGAAGAAGCTGTTTTGGGTCCTAATAGACGCAAACAAGTGAATGTGTGTGCTGTGCGAGAGAGGCGTCGCAGGGGAGAGAGAGAAGCGACCAGGTGCGACGGAGAAGACGAGTTGCGCTGGGGGGGGCCATTTTAAAAACAAATTTTCCAACAACTGTAGCCGTTGGAAACCTAAGTATAAAACGCACTGTTTCATTTATTCTGTTTCCAACGGCCAAAGCCGTTGGTAAATGTACAGGGTTTTTTTTTCCAACGGCTTAAGCCGTTGGAAATATTACACATACTTTCCTCTAATTATTGTATATATTTACCAACGCGTGACACTTGGAACCTAATTCCCAATGGTCATAACCGTTGGAATATACCAACGGCTCAGCCGTTGGTAACGGAAAAAAAAAACCCCCACCAACGCGTGCATGTTGGAAAAATTTTACCAACGGTTTTACACGTTGGTAAAAAAACAGTTGGAAAAGACGAGTTTTTTAGTAGTGTCCTTAATACCTATACCCCGCCTAGCCCAATCCAGTTCCCTAATTTGCTTAGGCCTTATTCCCTAAGCCTAACCCTAAACTAAGTGACCTCCCCACCACTACCCCTTGTCACTTGCTGCTTTGTGCCTTTCTGCCTATCTACTCGAGTTTGCTCTGCTCCTGCCCTACGTTGAGCAACTCCACCACTTTGTCGTCCTACTCGGCTGCAACAACTCTGCCCCTTCCTCCGTTTTACTCCCTCCTTCACACTCTCACCATCGCACTCTCTCTCACCTATAGCTCCATCAGTGGCCTCCTTGTCAACCTCTAGTTCATTTGCTTGTAGATTATCGTTCATCCGCCATCGGCCTCCTTGTCGGCCCGTGAATCATCATTCATCTGCCGTTCATTTGCACGAGATTGTCATTGTTACCCTCACCAGAGAGGGTGTCGAGTAAATCCGACCATAACCCTATATTTTTCAGGTTAGGGTTGGTTCAGGTTGAGTCAATAAATATGGTCAGGTCGGGTTATATTTTTTGGATGGAAAAATTGCTTGAAAATTTTGAATTCCCACTCAAACCCGACCTTAAACCGAAAATTTATACCCCTAGCTAACATTGAAAGTCTAATGATGTTAAATTTATACCCTTCAGTTGGGACATAGTTATAAAGTGATTTTTTTTTTTTACTTACAAGCATCTTAAAAGTATATTTGATGGAGGATATTTACGATATTATATAAGGATAAGGGATCACTTACATAGGCAGATCCATGTATAAATTATGGGGGTCCATGGACCCCACATTTTTTATGAAAAATATTAATAAAAGAGATATAATTAAGTAATTGGACCTCTTTAAAATTGTTAATGGACCCCCATAATTTTCATAATATTTACTGGAACAAAATAATATGTCCCTCTTACTTCAAGAAAGATAGAAAATAAGCCAGTTTTTTCTTTCTGTTGATAATTAGGATAATGGAAAAAGCTCTATATTGGTCATTTAACTTTCACACTATTTCCTATCTAAGCTTAAAACTTTTTTTTCCACTTTTTTTTCTCTAATTCAAAGGAAAAATTTTGAAACTAATTCAACGCAAGATAAAGCTAATAAATTAAGTAATAGATTTTTGTCTCTAACATTATATACAACATGAATATTCCACTCATCTTCTTCATAGTTTATATATATTTTTTAGGCATTCGACCAATGACAGGAAGAAAAAAAGAGATAAATTATAGCATTTTTCAAATTTTCTTCTAATTTTGTTTATCATTACATTATAATATATGCAAACTTATAAGCTTCATAATTTAATGTTAGGTTTAACAATTATATATGTATTCGGAACCTTCTTTATAAAAGTCCTAGATCTGCCACTGATCACTTACATGTTTCTCAAAACCTATATTAAGGGTAATGGGGCACTTGCATGCTTTTTAAGACCTAGGGGGTGTTGAGCTACATTTGATGTATCTATGACATTATATTAAGGGTAAGATGAGCATAAATAATTATATGAATGACTAAAACAGAATGGTACATAGGTGATGTATGTTTATCAGTGTTTTTGAGAAACATCGGTAAATATGTACCATTACACGTTGTGTTTGCAAAAATATCAGTGAAGAACACTTTAGCAACGACTTCAAAAAATGCAGGTTAAGTAACCCAAAAGCCCGACTAGTTTTTTCTTTTTTTAAAAAAACATTTAATGTACCTCTTAAGCACGAAAAGTTTTAAAAAACTCAAGTAAATCCGATAGTTCTCAACAAATGTGGCTAATGAACCCACTAAGCTTATTCAGAAGCCTAACCCATCATAATCAACAAAAAAGAATTACAAGAATTCTATCCCCAAAAAGGGGGGGAAAAAATCACGTAGCAAAGAGATTCCTAATTTTCATTTTCCTACACTGTCATTTTTTATTTGTGCAATTTCGCTAAGAGCAAAGTTGTCTTCATTAGTTTCATTAGGATTCAATTCGGTGCGTGGTAATTTCCTTATTTGAAACTCCGTAGCCTACGTACCTACTTTGTCTGCTCTGCTGCCACTTCGATCGGAGCTTGCTCCGTTCCCCAGCTAGGCTGTATTGTTTGTGTATTGGATTGGTGAAATCTAAGTGGGCAAAGAGCTGCGCACTTTCTTTGGTTTGCATGTGATTATCCTAGTCGGTCACAGCTTCTTGTGATCCTGTCTACTGTAATTTGCTAGCCTTTCTTTGCCCTTTTAGTGCTTCTTCCATCTAACAACAGTTAATTACCATAGTTTTCACATTTTAATGGCTATCTTCTTGCTGCCATTTATCTAAATTGTGCTAATATGCCATTTATCTTCCTGTTGCAGGCAGTGTTTTAAAACTAGAACTGTTCCTCAAACCGTTGAGGGTTTTAAGTTGCGGTTTAACCATTTCAACCAGTTGGACCCAGGGGTGTATTATCATAGGGACAGGGGTGGCAGCCACCCCCTAGAATTTTGGAAAAAATTTTGGGGTATGTAATATATGTGATATAATTGTAGGAAAATAAAAGTTAGATACCTATATGTAATTTTAAAATTAATGGAGGACTTTTATATGTTTTTACCTTTTTAATGATTTTAATAAATCCGGTGCATTTCGTTTCTTTTCCCTTTTAGTTTCACCAAGCTTCGCCCCCATGTTTGCTATTTGCGATTGTCACCGAGCTTCCTTTTTGGTTTTGGCAGTACTCCATTATCAATGAATGACATTTCTGATCTGAACCACAATAAAGAATACTCAAATTTTAGACTCCCTAAAGAAGTACTTGAGAATCTAGCCTTACAGTTTCTCAAGGATTAAGGCGTTCAAGTCTGGGTAGAAATTGCAAGTTGCAGCCAACTCTACCACCCTGTAAATCCATCCTCAACGTATTTCCTTGTACCTTTCAATCATTTTTTTCTTCCATGTAGAATCGATCCCTTCTCATTGTATTATTTTATTCGTTGAATTAGATTTATTTTATTTTATAGGGTGCCTAGATTAGTTACAAACAACCATTGATTCTTCTTTTCTCACTTCAAGTTCTCTTTCTTTTTCTTTCTCCCAACATACCACATTTAATTGGTGAAGTTGGGTTCAGAAAATTTTTGTAGGTAGGCTGAGAGAGAAAATTTTGCATTGTGGTGGCAAGTTTCAAATTTGTACAAAGTTTCAAACCAATAATACTAATTGGATCTTTTATTATGCAGCTTCTATCACACATCGAATCACTAAAACAGTATTCGAACAAAGTGAGTTGTACTCTTTGAATGGGTTTTGGTTTTATGCAAGCATTATGAAAATTACCATTGTCACACTCCAAAAATTACCTATGGTTGTGGATGTGGCGTGCGAGGCCCCCTCTCCCCCCCAAATCTAATTCATTGTCTGCACTGCCCGTGACCGTCTTTGGTCTCTTAGCTCTTCGGACTTCAGCTGATCTGATTTTCTAGGTAAAAGCTCGTCTCGACATCTCCACTCTCCCCTATTATTGTTGATTTTGATTAATTGACTTGGTTTCTTGAAGAGTGAAGAGAATCCTTGATTATTGTTGCGTTAAAGCTTCTGAGTATCTATTATATATGGGAAATGAAAAAGTGTTGATTGTTGATTTGTTATTGCCGGGCTAGAGTTAGAGCTTCTTGTTGTTGATTGTTCAAGTTTGCCACCACCCCCTTCCCCCCAGTCCAGAATCCTGGCTACGCCCTTGGTTGAACTGCCGGGTCAAACACACTCTCGTATTTGTATTTGAATGATTAAGAGTGCCTTTATTGTGAAAAGAAAATAACATGGCCTTAAAGGAAAAAATGCATAGAATACAAGGACTAAGTAATATTTTACTTAATATAAAAGTGCCATAAAAAACCTAATCCAAGTCCAAAGCGTCCCTATTCTTTTGTTGCACGGCCTGCCTTGTTTCTTTTTCTTCTTTCATCTTTAGTCTTCGTCTTCCATATTTTTTTTTTCTAGTTTATTCTATTTCTGTTTCCTCTTCTTCTCCTTTTTCTGGTTTCTTATTTTCCTATCTTCTTTGTCTTCTTTCATTGTTTTTTCTTCTGTTTTGTTTTTCTTCTTTTTGTCTTGTTTATTTTTTTTTCTCTATTCTTCTGCATTTTTTTTTACAATTTTCAAATATTTGTTGCAAAACCACTGGTTTGACAGTTCATTGGTTTGGCAGTTTTTCCTAGTTTTGACCGGCTTCTAACCAACCATAGAATGACCCATCAACTGTATTGTCAGTATGACTGGTTTGTGATCATGTTAATTGAACTGGATGGTCCGGTCCAGCTTTCATAACACTGACTGCAGGTTCATGTTCAGGCATTGTTCTTTAGATCCATCTTGTTTTTTTTTTTGTTTGTGTGAATTACTTATCTAAGTAATGTTCAATTTTTTATTTGATATTTTGTGACATTTTTAGGTGAAAGATTTTGGAGAATTTTTCCTTTTACTAATGCATTTATGAGCAATTAAGGAGAAAATTGAAATTATTGGCGGTAGAGGTGGGACGTGGGCCGGGTTGAGATTGGACCGGCCCAAACCGGGACCGGACCGGAAGTCAACCCCGGCCCGACCCGGTCAAACCCGCCCCAGCTCGCCCCGGCCAAAGCCCGTAAAGATGTGGGCCGAGTATGGGCCCTAGAGGAGGAGGAGGTGCAAAAAAACCCACCTTGAACCAGGAAAAACCCGACAACCCGCCCCGACCCGGACCGGACCGCCCCGCCCTGCCCCGGACCGGACCAATGGCTCCTTTGGTAGCAATGAAAATCTGCAAAATTTTTTTTTTAAAAAAAGGGTTAATTACACAACATGCCCTCCAACAGTTTTCTGCTCCATTTTAGCCCTAAAATTCCATTTTCACTTTTCCCAACAACTAAATTTCAAGGACTTTTTGGTCAAACTAATTTTTTGCCTTCCCCTATAAATACCAATGTCATTTTCACTCAATCCTCACAAAATCACTCAATCTCTCTTCTTCCTCTTAAGCATTCTCCTTATTTTCTTAATCTCTTCCAAATTTCTTACTAATCTCTCTTTAATATCTTCATAATCTCCTCTTGATTTTTCATTAATCACTACTATTAGTTCGTGAGGCATGACTTCAAAAGGAAAGGGCAAGTCAACAGAGAGTTCATCTTCCCGCACCACCGGCCTCCGAGCCTTGTTCCGTCGCCGATCTCGGCCCGCCGATAAAGGCATTTCAATTCAAGAGTTTCACGACGATGATGCCGGAATCGATATGACGAATTACGATTTGGGTCTCGACGATCAATTATCCGATGATGAAGTTGAAGAGTTGGATGCGATGGCGTCCGGGAATCCGTCAACAGAACCGACGCCTACAAGTCATGAACCCGCCGTGGAGGAAACTCAAGCACAAGGTAAATCCACGAGACTAACTGCTTGGGTTTGGGAGCATTATGAGCTCATACACGAAGGGGAGTCGAGGTACGGGAAATGCAAACATTGCGGGAAAAAATTGGTGCATAGAAAGAATTCCGGCACTGGAACGCTGAAGCGGCATATTGAAAATCAACATCCTAACGTCCTCCCTAGTACCAGGACTAGTTCTGGAGGACAAACACAACTTGGGTCTACAACCGGCGCCGGCGGACCAGGTATATTTCGTTTTAACCAACAATCTTGTAGAGAAGGTATGGTAAATTGGATGATGCTTACCGAAAAACCTTTTTCACAAGCTGAAGATGTCCACCTAGAATCTTGGATAAAATCACAATTAAATCCTACATTTAGAAAAGTATCTAGGAAAACTGCTAGGAAAGAAAGCTTTAGACAATTTGAAGCCGGAAAATCAGATTTGCAAGCATATTTTTCTGCTCTTGATCATTGTGTGGCATTTACTTCTGATATGTGGACATCACCTATAGGTCAATCATTCTATTGTGTTACTTCTCATTGGATTGATTCTGATTGGATAATGCAAAAATGAATTTTGTCATTTAAGGTTATTGAAACAGATCATACTGGTTATCAAATATTCAATTGCATCTTAGAAACTTTACGTGATTATTTTTGTACTGATAAAGTCCTGTGCATTTCATTTGATAATGCTTCAAATAATGATATTGCCGCTCGTCTTTTGAGTCAAAACTTAAAACCACCTCTCAACGGTGCATTCTTTCACGTTAGATGCATGTGTCATATTTTGAACATTTGTGTGCAAAAGGGTTTAGAAGTTCTCCAAAATGAGATTTTGCCTATTCGAAACTCATTGAAATATTTGATGTCCAGACCTGCTGTTTTTCGTGAATTTAAAAGCTTTTGTATTGAAAATCAAAAACCATTTTCTTGGAAACGGTTTAAATTGGATTGCCCAACCCGCTGGAACTCCACATATTTGATGTTGCAAGATGCATTCCCGTATGCAAATTTGTTGTCACATTTCATGAATTTAAAAATGGGTTGTGAATTTCTTACGACTGAAGTTTGGGACAAATGTTCCAAAACCGGTGAATTGCTTAAGTTTTTTTACGAGGCAACTGAATTTTTCTCTGGTGTTTACTACCCAACCATTCATCAAGTTTTGTTTCATTTAGTGAACATTACATATGCTTTACATCAGTTTAAAGATGATGAGTTGTTAAAACCGACTGTCGAAGCCATGCGGGCTAAGTGGCTTCAGTATTTCGAAAACATTCCACCTATCTTTTTAGTCGCTTCTTTACTTGACCCATATGTCAAATTAACGGGCACAACAACATTGCTTGAAGGAATTTTTCATACTTATTTAGAAATGTCTCATATAAATGTTTTGGCTATGTCTGCTACTGCTTCCGAGTACTTGCATTCTTTATACAAGTTATATTGTGAGCGGCATTCGGATAAGGTAAGATCCGAAGCTCCTCAAACCGAGCCTCCAAGGAGATCAATCTCCTCAAGATTCAACCCGGCCCTCCAAATGCTCAAACGACCCCGACCGATGACATCGGGATTAGCTGAGGTCGATGACTATCTCAACACATCGTTCGAGGCAAGTGACCTCGACATCTTGGAGTGGTGGAAACAAAAGAGATCAAGGTTTCCGATCTTGTCGATAATCGCACAGGAGATTCTTGCCGTTCCAGTATCGACCGTCTCATCCGAGGCAGCGTTTAGTGCCGGAAAACGGGTGATAACAGAAAAACGGTCAAGATTGACACCCGACGCGGTAGAAGTATGCGTATGCAACCGAGATTGGGGCCTCGCAGCACTTCGGCAGCAAAACTAAAAGAGTTCTGATGAGCAGGTAATATCCGATACTTAGACTTGAATTTTTTTTCAATTATATATGTAGTTTGTATTTGACCTGATTATGTTGTTCAGCACAGATCATAAGTTTCTATTATTCATCATTCCCGGAATGTTTTTGTCATTTGAAAATGTAAGGCCTGTTCCAATTATTTGTAAGTGCCGTTTGATTTTTTAACTTAATAAAATTACATCGGATGTGGTGTTTTTTTCTTAAAAATATTTATAATATATATAATTAATTATGGTTCTAATTTAAAAAAAAAAACCCGCCAAGCCCGCCCTCGACCCGCCCCACCTATACCCGGGCCGAGCCCGGTCCTCGTGACCTAGGATCAGGACCGACCGGTCCTGGGCCGGGCTGAACCAGTTCCCATCTCTAATTGGCGGTGCCTACACATTTGAAATATACAGAGGCAAAATAAAGCCCAAGAGTTGGATGTTGTCATTGGTGTACTAAGAAAGTTATTTGTAGCCCTGGAGACATCCATAGTCCTGGATTTGCTCTAGCTAACTTCTTCTTAACTATTTTTCTTGAAGACGTGAAATGGGATTGGAAACTAGCTTTAGTTAATTACTGGCTTAATCTGAAAAACAAGCTTTAATTTGCTTTTATTGGAAATATACTAGTAAAAAATCCACCTGTCTCCATATAGGAGGTCAAAACTAACTGCATGTGCTCAGCCTCATTAATCTTTGACAGTTAATTAATCTCGGATTAGAGCTTAAAATATCGTGCTGGACTTTGAATCTTTGGTTTGACTTTCTTGCCAAGGCCCAAGGCAAGTGCAAGTAATAAAACCCTCTGGTCTTCTTTTCTTATAAGCGGTATATTTTGTTAAAAACAAATTATTTGCTTCCCTCTTCTGGTCGTTTTAGATTTATTTTCTCTGAATTTTAGCTCACCATAGAAAGTTTGAATATTTAAGGGGTTCTTTAGTTACATGCATGTGTGAATAATTTGTTTGAATCTTGGCCTTGTTTGGGAATAGTTTATATAACCAGCGTTAGAGTTTTGAATAATTTATTTAATGGTAAAAAAATAACTATTAGAGCTAAAAATTAAAAGCTACCATTAAATTATTTTTTTAAAACTCTAATATTAATTGCTGACACTAATGCTAACGATGCTCTTTTGTAGAACTGATATGCATATATGAACTAGGCGGATGCAAATGTGGCCTAGGGATATAAGGTCAAACTAGAATGTCCCACATTTTATAACTAGAAAATTGAGTTGTATCACGCCAACATTTAGGGGCTGTTTTAAATAAGTTGATAAAATTTGAGGGAACAAACGTGATTTAGGCAGCGACACAAATCTCAAATGGGCAGGGTTATAAATTTCAGGTTTAGGGTCGGGTTCACGTCGGAACCCGAAATCTTCAAGTAACTTTTTCATCTAAAAAATGCAACTTGACCTAACCTTATTTATTGATTGAACCTGAATCGACTCTAACCCGAAAATATAGAGTTAGAGTTAGGTTTACCCGCCATAGACCCATATTTCACTGTCGAATTGCCAATAGCCATTTCCTTCGCTGTGAAGGTCGAAGGAGAAGGACGGTAGACAACATGAGAGCGGCAAAGAAGGACAACACGAGGGCGGCACTACGCACAGAGGATTAGGCAACTGGGAGGATGACGAACAGAGGATGTAAGATGGTAAGGGCGATGAATGAAGGACGTAAGACGGTGAGGGCAACGAACAGAGGACGAAAGACGGCAAGGGTGAGGGATAGGCAACCGCAAGGTGATGGAGGGCGAGTGCAAGGCAATGGGGGCTGAAGGGTGGGGTGAAGGCAGGAGAGTAAATTCGAGCAGAGCAACAGAAGGAAAATGCAGCAGGTTGCTACACGGCAGCGGGATGGGATGGAGATTGGGAGTCAGTTACACTTAGTTTAGGGTAAGTGTAGGGTTAGTTTGGGTGTAAAAGACTCAAGCAAATTAATGTTGGCCCGATTTTGAGTCTCTGAATAGGGTCGAGTTAATGTTGGCCCGAATACTTATTTTTTATTGCACTGACCCGACCCTAACCCGAAATCCAATAATCTTATGTGTCGGGTTTCGGGTTAAAATTGAAAGCTTTCACCCCTACAAATGGGCTTGGAAGTTTGAACAAAACAAGACGCCTACTCTCTAGTTTAGGTTTGTTTTGAAATTTATGCACTCCTTGGAAGATAACAATTTAACATATTCGGAAAGCACTTCCAATTGGTTTTTACAAAAGCATGTATATTTTATAGTATTTCTCTTTTACGTGGAAATTCGTGAAAATTTTATAAAAAAATATTTATCTATTAAAAATAATTATTCAAATGATAACAAAAAATTGTAATACTAACTTGAAAATAGTAGAAAAATAAAAGAAATAGTCACTTAAAAATATTATAGGATAAATGGCTCCGAGTCTTAGCTATTAATCCTAGCGTTATATGCTTATTGGGTGTGTTGATCACGATATTTTTTACTATAGTTAAGTACACTTTAAATAATGACTTCTATTATCTAATTTCTAGACCTGAAAGTAGCGCGCAGAAATGAAATATTGTCTAAGACTAGGCAAAGCAAATCAAGAGAAAACTAAGACTCTAAGCCCTCCACTGATGTTGATTTCTTCACCACACCAAGTACACAACTGATGATTTTCATCTTTCAACCCTATACCATAGCCGCTCAAAAAATTAAAATGTAGTTCCCAATTACTAATATTACATACATAATTTTATTAAAAGCAAAAAAACCAATAAAAGATCCATCTTCCATTGTGTTCGCTAGATCATTGTAAGTACTGTTGATGTACCCTCGCACGGTTCTCCTCCCACCATAGCCTAGCATGCATCTCCCCAAACTTCTCTCGGCTGCAAAACACAGGCATATAAGCGAGTTCGCCAAGTTGCAAAAACCCGAAACATTGTATGCCATATTTACCTGATTGCATTGCATTACAGGTCGTCATTGAAGCACTTATTGGAGCAATTTTTATGTATGGAATGTGTTTAGAAGCATACCTGAATCTAACTCTTCTAAGCTCCCTTTTCCCACCAGGTAAGGCTCTTATGGTGATATAAACCCCGGGTTCATCCTGTTCAACCCACTCTGCCTCTGGATCACTGGCATTGCTCATGGATGGCTCCTCCGAGTGTTCGACCTCTCTCGACAAGCTACTCCTCGAAGAAGTCTCGGTCTTTGTGCCACTGATGCTAGAAAGCTTAGGGGTAGAGGTAAGACCAGTTGATTCACAGTAAACCCGAGAATGTGTTGGGTGATGATCCAGTGAATCCGAAGATGTGTAGCCCATCCCTGTTGGACGATGAAAGTTATTATGAGGTAAACGCTCTCTTGTCACTTGTGGGGTTACGGGACTGGCTTCTGCAGATTCACTTCTTGAGCCCTACACACAAGTCAGTGATTTTAGTCGGATGCCTTGAGGCCCAAGTAACAGATTTGAAACGTTGCAATACAAACTGAAATCCTCACCCTGTCTTCGGATCTTGCTGCTGGGGCAAGTGGGCATGGCTGGCGGTTTAACCTCTGAACATTATATAGCTCCATGACCTTTTCGTAGTTGTTTTCCCACCATTTTTGTGCTTGCAATTTGTTGAACATCTCCTGACTAATCATTGAAAAATCAAAGTGGCTACATTTCAGCTCTTAGAGATCCATGATTACTCTATCCCTCACAAAGGTGCCATATTTTGAACTTTTAAGTTCAATTACAACCGTTGTAATAACTTTTCCAAATTTCTAATGCTAAAAGCTACAATTAAATAACTTTTGTCAATCTTTAACACTAAATACTGATGTTGTCTCCAAATAAAGTCTTAAATCTATGTCTAGTCATGACTACTACAGTAATTGTTGAGAGCATATTTTGTGAAGTATAATGTTAAGGGATTTCCTATTTAGAGTGCTATCCTAGCTATGCGCTCAAGGTCAAGGGGCTCAATCAAGCAATTCGCTTTTCCACTTTTTGTTCCTAAAGAGAAAAAAAAAAAAAGGTCTAACCAGGATTCTCCCATTATACATCTCTTTTAAGGCAGATAAAAAGTGTGCATCCACATTAGGCCATTGAGTTGGTCTAAGGAACAACTTTTGACTTTAAAAAAGACACTCTGGTCTTACTTTTGGAGCATAAGAGATCCTTATTTTCAGGAGGATACTGCTAGCTTTTTTCAGAGAACAATCTTGTTCCGATAGACTGCAACAAGTTCATGTACTTCCAATCCCAGAAAGACAAATATACCCATACAAGTAGATCAAAAAGGCTGTTTAGTTCGCCATGAAAACAGACTTGCTGTTTCTTTTCTATATAGGGGTATATCAGCTTTTTTAGTACCAAAATGATAACTAAACCAACTTTTATAAGATGTATTATAGGAAGTAGGGGGTTAGGATTTGAATCTTGAACCTCCCCCATATCTCTTAAAACCCTTCACCATTAGCTTAAATGACATCAGATTTTTTTCTTTGTTTGTTCACCATGAAAAACAGACAAAATATACCTATCATGGGAACGGGAGGGAGTTGAAGATCAGGACATGTATGTGATTTGAAGACAAAAGGAGAGCAGAGATTTCAGGTCTAGATTTTTGTCTTGCGTGCAGTGGCATAGTGTCGTTTTGGGAGGAGAGAAACAAAGGCAGGGGCCTGGCCACATTAAGCCAAGCCGACACCACGACAAGTCTCAGTCAAAAGCTTTCCACTACCCACAAAACAAATCAAAGCTTCCCTTGGCCCCGCTTATTCTTCAGGCACACTATAATGACTTCTTTATTTATTACGACTCTTTCACATTAAGAAAGGTTACCAAAAAGATTTATTCCTTCATTCCAAAATATTTTTTCTCTTTTAAAAGTTTTATAAATATTAGCTACAGTGGACATTTTATAAGCTTTACATAATGGGAATAGAATGAATATATTTGAGAGAATATGAGAAATAAGAAAAAAAGTGACTGACATTCTGGGATATAAAAAACTGGAATACGTGCCAAACATTTTAGATTAGAGAGAGTATATTACATTATTATATCTATATACTACTATAATATAATTTTTATGTATAGGACTTAGTAATTAAATTGTAACTACACATATACCTACATCATAATAAAGAGTTGTTATACTTTTTTCCGAAAGTAGATATGTAATATTTATTAAGAATCAGTATGAAGGGCCTCAGACAGATAAGAAAGATATAATAATTACTAATTTTCACTGCATCCGACCCGAGAGTCCTCTAAATAAAGATGCGAGAGAGTATGCAAGAGAGTTAGCTGAGCAACGCAAAAACACAAACTTACAGGAATCAAAAGTTAAAGATAATGAAATAATATCATCATGGACTATTTCGTAAGCATAGAATTGTTATACTTAATCTTGGAGTTTGGGAAACTTAAACTTATTTCTTATGTGCATAAGAAGTTATAAAAGTAAAAAAGAATGATGCTAAATGGCAGAACAAATAAAAATAGATTATGTTCATAAATTAAATTACTTTTAAACTATTCTTGATTGGATTTAATATTTAGGGTCAAAGAAAGGTGGGGAATCTATAGGAAAAAAGAAAATGCAAAGTTCAATCAACTAGTGAGCACTCATTTTATGAATTATGGATGTCCGATGAACAACCCACTTAATTAAAGGTAATTAATTATGCAAACAAAAGTATGACCATCTGGATGAAGTATTGACCCAATTAATACCGTCCGATTGATCGTTGATCTTTATCTAGTTCAGAGGGCCGATCACAGCCGTTGAAAACGATGACAAAAAATGAGCATACCTGAACCGTATTCGCTTCAAATCATTACCGCCACCGGGAAGCGAAACGAACGTGATGAGAACGCCGGGCTCCACCTGGGCCACCCATTCCTTGGGCTCTTTCTCCTCCACGAACACCACCGGATCGAACCGCCGCCAGCTCGCCGTCGGCGCCGCCTCGCCGCCGTTCGTGCTTGATAACGCCTTTAGCCTCGCCTCCATCTCCTTTCCCCACGTCCGCGAGCTCCCCGTCCGCCTGTACGACCACTTGGACCGCTCCGACTCGCTATCCGGGACACTCGTATCACCAATCCGGGTCTGGGCAACCGTGAATGGCGTGCAGTGACGGTACGCCCCTGAAACTTTTAGCGCCTTGTCCTTGAGCTGAGAGGTCAAGGACTTGGTCGCCGGTTGCTTCGAATTGGGCGTCCCAGACGAGACCGAATCATCGGATCGAGCTCGACCCGGCGAGTCGTCCCCTAGTTGCTTCGAGCGAGCGATACAGGTTAGCATATCTTCTTCTTCTTCTTCTTCTTCTTCTACTTCTTCAGTTCTGCGAAAGACCCATGAAGCTACATTGTGAGAAACAGGATTCCAATCGGAGATTGATGAAGAAACAGAGAGCTGGGGATTACAGAAGCAGAAACGAAGCGTGAAAACCGAGAAGCTTTCAGGTGTTTGCTTTGCGCAGAAGCTTTAACGCCACGTCGAGCTCAGAGAATCTCTGCAAATTAATCAGTTAAAAATAGAACGAAAAACTGCTGAACCAAAATCGTGCAAAGAAATGAAAAAAGAAAAAAAATTACCACTGCTTTAAAGAAAGAGAAAAAAATAAAAAGAAGACCTTTCATCGGAGGTAACGGCGGGTGGTGGGAAATCAAAATCAACTTATTCTCTCACGCTCTGTCTTCCTTTTTTGCTTTCTTGTTTGCTCGATTTTTTATTTTTTTAGTAATTTTTTTACTACTTGATTTATTACTTTTTGGAGTGATGAGGGTGAGAAATTGAAAAGCTATTCACTTCCTCCATCTGCCTCTCTGATTGCTATAATGGGAAATTGGGAATGGGGATTGCGTTCGATTTACAGAGCAACGCGCAAGTTATAGGGACAGCTTTTCGACAGTTTACCTGCAACCGAATGAGAACCGGCTCTGGTTTTTATTATTGCCCGTGGTTCATCATTTCCTACCGGTAGGTCCACCAGTCTCATTGGTCACAGTAGACGTTTTTCATGCCTAACATAATACTAACAGCGGTGAGGGTTTTTAAGTTCTAACTACTTTTCCCTAGTCCCATTTTAAATAACACGTTTCTTTAATTACAGATATTAAGATATATGTAATTTATAATATTTTTTATTTTTATTCTTAAAGCTAAAAAAAATTAAAAATTTTAGATTTTATGTAATGTTAGTTTAAATGAGGATTAGAAAGAGAAAAGATTTTTTTCATGTTTTGTGTAGTTTTTGGATTTTATGCACAAAGAGTTTAAATTATGGTAGTAAGGTAAATTAGATATTGAAAATTTTCTAAAAAGAGAAACAATTCTTTCTTTTTAAGACAGTCCAAAAATAAATATTTGTCATCTTTTTTAGAATGGGTGGAGTATAACTTTCTAGAGGTCTTGCAAGTTTATAGCTTGTGGAGTGTGAATGTTTATCTTTATTTTTTCTTTCATTTGGAAACTTTTATTTGAAAATAGTGTTTAAGATTAATGTTAGATTTTGAAAATATTTAGGAACTGTTAAAATAGATTCTTGAAATAAAAAACTATTGTTAAATACTTTTTTCAACATCTAATATAACACGATAATGTTATTTCCATATAGACCCCTTATTGGAGAAAAATACAGTCGATAGAAAATAACATAACCACATATACTCGATTTTTTTTTCAAAAGTACATATAGTCAATTTTTTTTATAAATACATATACTTGATTTTATTACTCATAGTCTCTTACAAGTCAATACCTAAACACTAGACCATATAGAAGAGTTTGATATGCTCTTACCTTACATACGCCATTCCTCTATAATTACTTTCCCGTCCTCAATCAAATTCTTTATTCTCAATCCTAACCCTTCTCTGCTCATCGTCTTTCTTCCCTCATCAACAGCAACACATGATTCGATTCTCCTTCATTCCTTGCACAAAATCAGACCAAAAATTCATGGAATTCTTGGGCAAAAGGCATAGTATTTGTCTTATCTTTCTGACTTGGGACTAGCAGCTGGTTGATAGAATCAGCGCAATTCTTCTAAGAACTTTTAAGAATTACACAAGAATATAGATATAGGATTAGAGAAAAGAAGAGCTCACCTTCTTGATGAACCTTAGAAGTTAGGAAGAATGAATAGAAGTTTAGAGAATTCTAGAAAGAAGAAGGCAAATTCACTTATTTCATTATCCAATAGAATAATCGGGAACATGAATCAATGTATTTATACAAGCATAGAGACATCACACGTGCTACACACGCAGGCCTATAATGACTAATATATATACTTAATAACCTTTCCTGCCTGTGCATGTATCTACCCCATCTCATGCTACTTCACCCATCCTTAAGCTCTTTATCAGTTGCCCCTACATCAAAACATCATTATCCTTAAGGATGAAAGATTGGATAGCACTGACAAAGGGAAGTAGGGTCTTCCCAGGTAGCATCCTTTGTGAAGGAGCTCGACCACTGAATTAACCATTTAATTCTAGCTTGGTTTCCACGTTGTACAATCCGATGATCCAAGATGGATAAAGGCTTATGTATGACTTGGCCAAGTCTTTCTACGTTAGGCAGAGAGCTGTGCACTGGGGTTGATCCTATATGTTTCTTCAAAACTGATACATGGAAAGTAGCATGTATCTTACATTCGCAGGGCAGGTAGAGTTTATAGGCTAGCTTTCCAATTCGTTGCTGCACTTGAAATAGGCCAAAATACCAAGCTGCTAACTTCTGATTACACCTTTAGCTTATTGATTGCTTCCTATAAGGTTTGAGTCAAAGGTAAACTCAATCCTCAACTTCAAACTCTCTCTTTTTTCTACGCTTATCAGCTTACTGCTTTATTCTGTCTTGGGATCTTTGTAAATGATCCTAAAGTAGCTTGAGCTATAATTCTCGTTGCTATAAGCTATGATCCATAGCCTTTACTTTCGAATCACTTGCCAAATATGGAATATGGATAGGGGTGGTTGTCATAAAAAGCCTCGTATGGGGTAGTCTTTGAAGTGGTATAAAAGTTGGTGTTATACCAATATTCAACCAATGGAAATAACTAAATCCATTCCTTAGGCTTATCTGTAGCCACACACTATAAGTATACCCCCAAGCAACGATTAATCACCTTGGTCTGCCCATCCGACTGAGGATGGTAGGAAGAAGATAAACTCATATGTATATGTAAATTCTGAAATAGCTCTTGCCAAAAACTGCTCAAGAAAATAGTATCTCTATCACTCACAATATCCTTGGGCAGACCATGTAGTCAGTAGATATGATCGAAGAATACTCATGCAACATCAACAACTGCCGAACTTGCTTCCTCAATTTTTTCCAATAGAAGTATGAAACAAGCCTTTTGGTTATGACCAAAACTCCAAAATGACCACCTAATGGTCCCTCGTGAACTATCTTAATAAGAGTCTCCCTTAATGTAGGATCACATTTGACAACTAGCTTTTCTTTCCTTCGCAATTGGCCCAAAATCTACTGGTAATGGCAATGACTTTAGGGGTCACGTTGCAGTTCTTGGATTATTTTTTGTAATTCTCCATCATGCTTCCAGCTATTCGATATCTATTTACTTAACTCTGTGGTTACTGTGGATAGTGCTAGCAATGTAGTTTCAATAATGTCATCACTACATTGTCTAGCTAATGCATTTGCAGCTTTATTATCTTGCCCATTTTTATAGACAATATCGTAGTTGAATCCCATCAACTTACACAACCACTTCTCCTGAGCGAGTGTGGCCATTTTTTGTTCCAGTAGGTATTTAAGACTTTGATGGTCGATTTTTATTAAAAAATGGGCTCCAACCAAGTACGGCATCCATTTCTTGACAACATATACAATTGCTAGCAATTCTTTCTCATACACCGATAAGGCTCGTTGTCTTGGACCAAAAGCGTTGCTAATAAAAGTGATTAGATGGCCTTGTTATGACAGCACTGCTCCTAACACATACTTAGACACGTCAGTCTTAATAACAAATGGTTGGGAAAAGTCTGAAGTAGCAAACACTGGTGTAGACGTCATAGTTTATTTCAACAATTGGAATGTCTTGGTAGCCTGATCACTTCAATGAAAATTGTTTTTCCTCAATAATTCTGGCAAAGGCCGAGCTAAAACCCCATATTCTTTAATAAATTTCATATAATATCCTGTCAACCCTAAAAAATCCTTTAACACTTTAGTGTTCTTGGGTGTGGGCAAGTCAATCATAACCTGCACCTTTCGTGGATCAACCTTTACTCCTGCCTTGCTAATAAAATATCCCAAGTATTCCACTTCTAGTGCAGTGAAAACACATTTACTCCTCTTCACATACAATTGATTTTTTTGTAATATCTACAATGCAATCTCTGGGTGCTTCAAATGAGTCGACATGTCACAACTGTAGATCAAAATGTCATCAAAGAACACAAGAATAAACTTTCTCAAATATGGTCGAGAAACATCATTATCATGTTTTGAAAAGTGGAAGGGGCATTAGTTAGCCCAAACGGCATGACTAAAAACTCATAATGGCCATCATGTGTTTAGAATGTTGTCTTGTGAACATAATCTGGATTCATTCTCAACTAGTGATAACCTGCCCTTAAATCAAGCTTGGAGAAATATCTTTCTCCATGTAATTCCCCTACTAACTCTTTAAGAACTGGAATTGGGAATTTTTCCTTAAGGGGGTGCTTGTTATGGAGCCTGTAATCCACACATAAATGCCAAGAATTGTCTTTTTTCTTTACAATGACTACTAGTAAAGCAAATTCACTTTGGCTAGGTCTGATTATTCCCATTTTCAACATCTCTTTAATCAACTTTTCAATTTCATTCTTTTTTAGGAGTGGATACACATAAGGCCTACACTTAGCAGGGTCAGATCCTTCCTTTAAAACAATATTATGATCATACTTCTAGTGAAGAGGTAAGTGCTTGGGTTTCTTAAACACATCTCTATAAGATTGCAACAGAACTTGTAAACTATTTGTTTCTTCCACGCTTTTATTAAGCATCTGAGTCATGCATTCTAAGGCGGCTTCTTCTTCTTCCACTCTTATTCTTATCAAATAGAGAGTGGCTGTCTCCCATTTTTGCACTAGCTTAGCCATCTGAACCTTACTAACTAGTTTGCAATAGTTGGTAATGCCCTTCAACAAGATCTTCCTCACTTTCATTTCAAACTCTATCTCTATATCTTTGAAATTGAAGCGGGTATCTCCTAATGTTTTTAGCCACTACACCCCAAGTACTATGTCACACCTAGTAATAGGTAAAACTTTCATGTCTGATGAGAATGATATGCCATGCAACTTATACTAGATGTCCTTACAAGCCTTGTTGCAACTTCGAGCAGTACCGTCTGCCACATTTACCCTTGTTGACTTGGTCTCTTTTACTGAGCACCCAAGTCGTTTGGCTGTCTTAGAACAAATAAAAATTTGTGTACTGCCAATATCACTGAGAATCACCACCCTAGCTCCCTTGATTTGCCCCTAGACCTTAAGCGTCTAAAACTTCGCTACTATGGGCTGTATTGAGTCATATAATGCGTGCACCAATATTACTAGCATTTCAGCCTCATTAGATTCTTGCCCAACACCATCTTCTTCTGGGTTTTCACCTACCACAATATCTACCTCATCCATATCATCTTGCTCTTCCACCAGATAAAATTTACCTTTATTACACTTGTAAGCCCATGAATTGTTTTGTCGCATAAGAGATAAAGGCCATTAGATCTATCTTCCGCAATTTATTTTGATGATAGTTTCCAAATGGTAGCCTTAGCTACTCCCATTTTCGGTACTTCATCTTTATTAGGTGTCGGTCCTAAGATAGCCTTCTTTTTCTGGTGATGGTCTTAGGATGGATGGTTGCTTTATAGCCAATCCTCAAAGTCTCCCCCATAAAATCTTGGGAAGTCCACCTTTGGTTTCTTGCCCATCATCCTGTTAGAAGGCTCCACCTCATTCTCTCGAGCTCTATGCACTGGTATTGGAAGGTTAGGATCATTAGCCATCAGTTGAATCTGACCATTCACCACTTCTCTGGTGTCAGCATTTTCCTTTTTGAGTTCAATGGTGTCTTTTTTAAGATCGGTTGTGTCTTTCTTGACCTCATGCACTTTCTTTGTAAGCTTGTCAATGGTGACCTATAGCAACTTAAAGATCTCTTTCATGTCACCCTGATGACGGTTTTTGACTCTTATGGTGGATTCTGACCTGCTCTGATACAAATGATAAAATCAACATAATTCTTCCAAGAACCCTCGAGCTTTACACAAGAATAGAGGTATAGGATTAGAAAGAAGAAAAGCTCACCTTCTTGATGAACCCTAGAACTTAGGAAAAAATAATAGAAGTTTAGAGAATTCTAGAGAAAAGAAAGGGAATTCACTTATTTCATTATCCAACAAAACAATTGGGAACATGAATTAGCATATTTATGCGCCACACGCGCTAGCCTATAATGATTAAAACATATACTTAACAACCTTTCCACCTGTGCATGTATCTGCCTCGTCTCATGCTACTTCGCCCATCCTTAAACTCCTTATCACTGGTCCAAAACGATGGATTTGGGATGGATTAATCAGATTCTTGACATGCCACTGGAAACGAGAGAAGCAAGATGATTCATTCGAGTCTTGGAACAGAAAGGGATGCTGAAACTTAGGGGATGAGACCCTTGATTAGGAATCGTAATCTTTCTCAACTGAGAATGTTGTAATTGGCCTATTCGAGACGATGCTGAATTCACCTACTTTGGAAATTCAACATCAACAGTTTTGATGGCTAAAGGTAAGGGTTGATGGACGTTGATTTAGCATTGTTGTTGCCTGGCGATGTCGGGAAACGCAATACAGTGACAAGTCAAGATGATAGACAATTGTAGTGGCGACGATAGACAGTTTCGATGACGGTCTTCCCTCTCATGCTTCTATTCATCTAGAAAGAAATAAAAACATTTCGGTCAAATCCTATTTTTTATCCCTCATAATTTTTTTTCCAATAAATTCCTAATGTTTTAGAAATGTACATGTGTAAAAGTAAAAAAACAAATACATAATAAAAAATTATGCTCGCGCACACGCACACGCACACACACACACACATATGTATGTATGTATGTATGTATCACATAATTACAATTATCATTATTTTATTTATATATATGTCTCACATAATTCATACAAATCTCTCGTAACAATATACATAGCAGTTATTTGATTTGTACATTTTTTTAAGCTTATTTGTATATCAAGTTCATAAATATATAACATCTAATTTGTACATATCACTATTGAATTATTAATTGAATTTTTATCCTAATTTTCATTTTATTAAAAAAAAATATATAAATCTCGTACATACAATTAAATACATACGTAACACATCTTTAATCTTATTTGTACATATGTGGCATATGTTTTGTACATATCCACTTGCTTCATTACGAGTTTCATACATATGTGTCATCTTATTTGTACATGTGTCTAATTTTGATGGGAAATGGGATTAAACGTATTCACACATATTTTTATCTTGGGATATTGAACCTGTAACATATCTGTGATATCATTTGCACATATATCATATATTGTTAATGCAGATTCCCACTTCCTTGGTACATCAAGTTTGTATATATTTAGTGTATGATATGTACATATCTTCAATTTTTTTGGAGACACGGGATTTAATGTGTTCACACTTGTTTTATGCTATGAAGGGTGGTATTGAAATGTAAATATATATAGACATAAAGAGTAAGGAGCACATTAGACTTACTCATATAATATGGTAATCTTCATGCCAATTAATCTATTACCCGATTCACAGCTTATTGAAAATGGATCAATACATCTCACAAAAATCAAAATAAAAATATGAAATTTCCGTTGTAACAAATAGTAGACAAAAGTACTGGGATAATTACAATTTTTGCCTTGAGATTTAGCTAAAATTACACTTAGCCCCTTCCTGTTTTAAAATATACATTTTTCCCCTTACCTTTTTAATATAGTCCAACAACAACTTCTAAAATATTAATTTAAACATTCTACTATCCATCTTCCAGTAATTTCAATCTGTATGGTTTTTTTTTACAGTTAATGGAGATTTTAAATTATCAATTTTTTCTTTCTTTATTTCTTTCAATTTTTAAAAACATATTTATAAATGTCGATTGACTATAAAAAAAATACCATATAGATTGAAATGACTTAAAGATGACAACCATACAATCTAAATTAAGATTTTAAAATTTGTTGTTGGACTGTATTAAAAAGGCAGAGGTAAAGTATATATTTTTTAAATTGAAAAGGGCAAAGTGTAATTTCACATAAACCTTATGGAGCAAATTGTAATTAACCCAAAAATAATTGTTGAAATAACAATTGTGTGTAATGCCCGTACAAAAGTAGTTTGCCATTTTATCTACTAGAAGGGATTTTATAAAATATATAATACGAGTAATTATATTATTATTATTACTAACTTCTAAGGATGAACAATTGTCACTGTTTCATGAACAATAACACGTTACCTGGGCTGGTCGTGAGCAGTTAGTCAATTTCAGCCCAAGAGTGTGGCTTGGCCCGTTGGCTAGAACCGACGATCATTTCTTTTCTTAAGTCTGCTTCTTTTGTTTTTGTTTTTCACAGATCCCACGCAGACTACTCTTTCTATCGAGAAAGAAACCCTAGAGCTTAAAGCAGAAGTGCTGAATTCTCATCCCCCATAATCCAGCAATTCATCGATTGTCCGATGCATTTGGCTTCCAACAAATCCCAAGGGAAAGTTAGCAAACAGCTAGATCTCTTTTGCTCTTTATTGATCTTCAATACTTTTGATTTCCTTGAAGTTTTAAAATATACTCAAACTTTTGTTCTTTATTTCTTCTTCTAATTTTTTTGGCCGGATGAAAGATCACTGGTTTCTCTCCATCATTTAAGATCTAGGTATTTGTTTGGTCAGGTGTTTTTCGTATGTTGAGGTCGTAGAAGAGAAATGTATCATTATTTTGCTTTCATTTGGGATTAGCGTTGCTGATTTGAAAATGAAGGGTAAGATTTTGTCTCCCTCGCTTACCCTTGAATGTTTACTTAGTGGTTGATTTTTCTTTTTTAAATCGTCAATTTGTTTGCCATTTTAACTAATTGTTCACAAAGTGTTCAACATTTAGTCTGAGAAAGATGGTTTAGGGACAGAGCAGGAAGTATTGGATTTAAAAAGAATTTTTTTTTCTAGCCATGCTTAGGTAATTTCATTTTTTTTCTTTACTTTATTTTTTAAAATTTCTTCTAGCATTTGTTGTTTTTTCCCCCTCAATTGTTGATTTTCTTTGACCATGGAGATGATTAATAGCAAGACTATGTTGGTTATGTTGTACTTTTCTTCTCTCTTTTACTTTCGAATATTAGGCTGATTGATTTCATCTCAACTAGATGATCTGGGTAGGGAGTAAAAATTGGTTAATTTTTTATATATTAAACTCACTGATTACCTTTTTTTTTAGCTTATGGTTTTAGTTTTGATTTTTTTTTGTTTAGATAATAAAATTCATACTTCCTAGATATATGGAAAATAATTTATGCATGTTTTCTTGATTCTTTCATTCTTTTGTCATTCTAGGGATCAACACTATATCACAAGATTTTTTTTTTGCTGAAATTCATTATGTCAGGATTAGCATCATGTTACTCATCATTTATAACCATCCATTACTTTGCTTTTTGACAATCTGGCTGGTGGCTTTTAGGGTGACTGTGGCTGATGATGGAGAATGAAGTTGGCGAGGAATTCAGCCAGAAAAATTTAGAGAGAAAAGGGATGTTAGAGTTGAAGGTAAGATATTTTGTCAGTGCATTTAGATTCACTATAGATTACTTTATCATTTTGACCAGATTCACTTTCTCCTCTCACCGATTTTGGTAAAATCTCCTATTTTGCCTGGTTTACATGATTTCTTATTTCACTTTTGTGTATTTTTTTTAAACTAGTTGCCATTCCTTTGTCTATGTTTTCCTTGGGTCTCATTTTTAGTTTTTTATTTTATAAAGCTCTTCGGCTATTTAATTTTGAATGTGATAATTGATCCAAGCAATTGAACATATGCTCTTTCATCCAAAACTAAGACTCATTTATTTTTTTTCCCTAATAATGTTGACTCAACAAATCAATAATCTTCATGGGAAAATGACTAGACTAAAAGATATTTATTTCTCTACTCCAATCAATCTTCTTTCTGCTTTTGCATTTTTCTTGACATTTGAATTTCTCCAACTTCAGCCAATTAATGGTAGAATTCTCCTCAAAATGGTACCAAAAGGGATTAATGAGTAACCTAAGAAGTGTTGGATCAACTGTAAAGAATTTTTTAAATTTGGACAAGGAACATATATTAAGTTCCTAAAACTTGATGCATGCAGCTGTAAAAATCCTGAACTTGAGAACATCGATCATGCTAGACTTGATTCTGCTGTATATATTAAGATTTATCTCCTTGGGTGAGTCCTCTATGTGCAGCAATTTTGGTTTGTTTCTTTCTGATTGTCATCATAATTATTTTGGTGGTTATATGTAAGGCATTTACCCATCTTCTTATTTGAAACCCAAGTTTGACTAACTAATAGACATGACCATTGATTGATGTAGATTCCAATGTTGTTGTGACTTAAAGCTAATGTTATGTACCGGTTCTCTTTGGGTACTGGTGCTAGTCAATTGCATTGGGAATAGATTAAAGATTATTAAACATTTAACCTACAGTGGTATTGACAAACTATCTTAGAGGGATCAAACAGGTGAGAATAATTTCATTTCCCATAAGTCTTTCCTTTTACACTTATTTCATTTAGAATAAAAACAATTATTTCACAATTTTTCTTTCAATTTTTAGCATCAATGTTGATCACCTTCTTTTGACATTTGCTATTTGCCTAGCTGCATCAGCTATTTAATTTGAGATGTTGGCACATCTCACTACCTCCCACGTGTTAGATGTTGAGTGGGTTTTTTATGGCTTAAGTTGAAGCTTGGTCAATTTGGTTTGGTTTCTATTTGATTTTGGTGTTGTTATTATATAATTTTTAATTTTTGACATGACCGACCATAGCTTTGTTGTTATAAGGAAGCTACACAACACTTTTGAAGGCTTTGTTTAATTAAGAATTATGATAGTTTGGGTGATTTAAATCATTGACTTAAATGCTATCTATATTTACATTTCATGATGTGTAGTGTTATTGTATAGTTGTCAAAGAAGCATTGCCTATGATGCTTGCAACAGATGATTACATGGTGAACAAGCAAGTCCTGATTTTAGTCCTCACATAGAAATCTTACACAATATCATGTACCCAGTTCACTCGCTCTAACTTCAATCTCCTAAATTTCTCCTTCCTCCTTTCATTGTACATCATAATTCATCTCTTTATTTAAACTTGTTATAAGTCCTTTTATTTGTTCACTTGATTTTGCAGAGTTTCTACATAACTTGAATCTATGAATGCTCACTTGAAAAAAGTCACTACAGGATTCCTTAGCTGCTTTTAGGTGAGGTTGCTTGAAATAAGCTCTTTTTTTTTTTGTTTGTTTCTTTAATTGATATATGCCTATTTTTAGGTTCATGGCTGGGTTTTTCTTTTAGGAGGAAAAAACAAAATGAAGCAAGAATATAACTTGCTTGGGTTAGAGATGGTTTTGAAGTAGTTTATGATTTATATTCAACTACCATTACTTCTATAAAGTGATTTTCAGCCTATGTTTCTTTTGCTCTTTTCTTAGGGGTATTTAGTTATTATTTTGGGGTTAAGATAATGGCAAAAAATTTAAGGCTAATCTAGGTATAAATTATGATTTAGGCTATAAATTTTAGTGGAATAAGCGTTGATATGGTAACATGGGAGGGAAAAAAGCCCTCAGAAGTCTAGACTTTTCCAAATGTGTTTCTTATTTGTTTAGATTCAAGTGGATTTTCTGTGCTAATTTTTTTTTAGTCATTCTTTGGCAACTGTCACCATATAATGAACATGTTGCAATGCACAGGAACCATGCACCTCGCTATATTCTAAAGATAAAACAAAACATTGTTTAATGAACATTGCCAGAAATGATGTCATTTTTACATGAGAGGTGGTGGTTTATTTTGATGATTGTGGATTAGGAGTTATCGTTTCCTAAATGATGTTGTTTAACATTTTTCTGTCATGTTTTTACCAATGTACCGTAAGTATAACGTGCATTTAACGGATTTAGAAGCTTTTCAATAGACAGTTTCTGAAAGGGTTTCATATGGGATGAGGGTCATAATAAAGGATGGGATGTTACTGAAGAAATTGAAGAACAAAAGAAAACCATTTTTTAGCCTGAAATCCGCCTCTACCAACCAAAACCCAAGTGCATTTGAGTATTCATTTTCTTTTCCTCCGTCTCTGTCTCGAGTAAAATTAGAAGTTTTAAATTTCTTTTCACCCTTTCCTAATTCTGTGCATAACATTGCTGGAGCCACTAATGCGACAAGGCTTCAGCTTAGGGAAGTTGTCAATTTGCCTATGTGATTATGGTCATTGCATCAACAATCTGATCAAGATATGAGTCTGATATTCTATTCTTAAAGCCTTTGATTACTACAGTGGTTCATCATTCTTCTTTTTTTCTTGAAGAAACTCTTTATGTTTAATTGGTTGGTAGCTTCAGGTTCAGGTGGGGATCAATTCATGGTTGGGATGAGATGGAAGGTGTTGCCTGTTGGGCACCCTCGAATTGACTAAAATCAAGGCTTGAAGAATTTCAATTTCTATGGTCTCTATTAATTAATAGCATTTGAAATTGAGTGAAAAATTGCTAAAGTTCTAAAATATAACGAGCTGCTGCTTAATAAATTAACAGAGGAACTATGTTGGTTTTTTATTAAAACTTTTAGTTCTATATGTTATGAATTAAATAAACTTGATTGATGATTTATGGTGTTAAATTAATGTTTTGGATTGACTGTTAGGTGATAAATCAATTCTTGACTTTTAGGTTTAAATTTATTTATATCCAAAGTTGAATTAATATTGATTTAGCTATTCGTTTGGTCTCCATTTGGTTAGCTTCTTAAATTTGTAACCAAATAGCATTGTTTCAGTGCCTTCTTTAACAACAAAATAAGAACAAATATGTTTTGACATTAAAGCTTCATATTAAGGTACAGTGGCAATGCATTCCACATTTTACAAGGTCAGAGGCTTCCAGTATTTTTATTGTTCATTCTTACTTTTATGATAAATTTTAGATATGTTTCTGATAAAACCTTTAATTTCAATTAGCAATTCAATCAAAAGAGAGCTTAAGGAAAAACCAAACTAAAAGGATTATCACTAGATCGAGGAGGTCAGAGCACCCAATTGATGGTTTTTTAGTACTTTAAATAAGATTTTTGGCATATATTTATTTTTTTATCTCTATCAACTTTCTTACTTTCACTCGACTTTTGGTTTTCATGTTTATTATTTCTCTAATGTTAGAGCTCTGACAAGGTTGATACTAAGTTCCCTAATTTGCATTACAGTAATTTGGTCTCATAATAGTCAAGCAATACATTTTAACTCTTTTTGTTCATTCTTTGTAAGTAATTTTGGACCTTTTTGCTTTTCTAATGTAATTTGGATATATGAAAGCTGTTGTGGGTTCTCGGATTAGAAAGGAAGAAAGAAAATGGTTAAATGTTCATGCTTTATATTACTCAATTTTTTGGTCTTATTCAAGTTGATTTAATTGATTATTTTTATTTAATAAATGTTTATATGTTTTGTAGTGCACTTTCCCTGCTCTTTACATTTCATTTTTTTTGTTATCATTTGCCTCCATAATTACATTTTAGTAGTAAAGGTAAATCATGATTATTTTCATATAATTCATGTTTTTTTATTCAAACTCTCTAACTTTAATAATCATATTTTTTGTGTGTATTTTTACTCTTCATTTTGGAATGGAAGGCTGTGTTTTGGTTTTATTTAGATGTTGAGTTGCCATAATTACTGTGGCAGTTGCTATTATATAAGTCTGTAACATCCATCTCAGAATTTTTCACTTAAGTCACTGCTTTTAATTCTATAATTATGTTTTAGCATTTTAGTTTTAAATTTCCTATTAATGTATCTACATGTCAACATTGTATTAGCAATAAATACTGCAGCAACGCACAGAGCAAAATGTACCTTGTACTATATTCTAAAGAAGGAAAACTTTTACTATTCATGAATAGTAGTTTCCCACCATCGCCTTTTTATTTTTTATTTTTGGCTTCTTCCAACTTATGGTCAAACCTCTCTTTTGGTCCCTAAATGTTTCATATCTACCATAATGCTCCCTCACTTTTGCTTGCTGTCTCCAACTAAGGGGCAAACCATTTGCTGACAGTGACATGATTGTTACATCATAAAGATTAGGGAATATTACTAGCTATAATAAATATTACAGGGACTCAAGCGTATTTTGTTCCTTTTTTTGACACATCCGCCACCGTTTCAAATTTGTTTTATTCTTTCACAGAATATCAAATCTCTTCTTTAGTCTTTAGATATAACATGTTTCCCATAATGGTCCCCATATTTCATGATCTATCATAATTTTTTTTTCCCTTTTGCTAATTAGAATTTTTAGTGCTATCTTGATTCTTGGTTGCAAGTGTGACAGACTTTCAAATACGAGGCATAAACTTTTAGGAAAATAAAAATTTTGATGGTATATTTAAATTTAAAATGGTAAAACCTTAAATGAAAGTGAAGGACATGATTTTATTAATCATATGTAATACCAAAAGCTTTTTCTTTTGCATGGTTTGACTCAGAGTTGTAATTATACAGGTTTGATTCAAAGTTTTAATTAGTCGAAACAAATGCACACTTTTTATAATGTATGAACGATTTACAAAGATTTGAGTTAGAGTTTTGATTACTTAAAATAAGTGAACAAGTTATATTATGCATAAGTGCACAATTCTTAAAAGGTTTTATTTTATCACTAATTCATTAGTGAGCAAATAATCTGGAAAACCTAAGCATGTATGTTATGCAATGTTATCCTACACTATGAACACAAGAAACATTATTTTTCTTAATAGTTTTATTGAATTGATTAATAAATTTTCTTTAATCATTTTTCATTTGTTATCTTTAATGCTCTTTTGATACTATATAAATACATCTTCAGTTAACTATTCTGTGTGCTTATAATTATTTATACTCTGATTTTACTTAATATCAAGGTAAGTCTTATCCTTTTACATTATTCCATCAATGATTTATATGGATTATATTACAATTAACCCACATACCTTGTTTACTTCTAAAAGTCGTGGGGTTTTCACTATTCATCATGGAAGATGAGCTGTTTTTTTTTTTTTTTTGCTTTTTCCTTTCCTTTCCCCCATTTTTTAGACACAATTGACCCTTTCTTATATTTGATTCCCCTTTCACAAGGTGCTTGCATTTTTAGGAACCATTTTGCAATTTCTCCAATTTTAGGTTGTCTAGTTAAATGTTAGTATAATCCATAAGTTTTTACTTTTTTCCATGTTAGTCCTTATTTTCCATTCATCATTTATTTTGGTCCCCAAAATTTTTATTATTTTTATGTACTATATTCTAAGGTAAGACATTGGTTATCATAATTTATTTATTTTTGTGTTAAGCCATTTTTTTACATTCATTAAATAAATTGTTAAGCCTTTAATACATAATATTTTTCCATTTTCAATCTTGGTTCAATTTTTTTGTTTCATTTATTTAATTTTATTTTTCAAAGTAAAACTTTAATCATTATAATTTGCTGAATTTTAGCTATGGTTCTAATTGATTTTGGCTTTAATTAATTAATTAATTATTTTTAATATTTATCTTTATTAAGTTAATGGTTAAATTGTAAATTTATTAACATAAATTAAGCACAATTTTGTGTTTCAATCATATTATTTTGTTATTCATAATTGCGTTTTGTAGTATGAATTGTTTTCTATGGTTTAATAAAATAATTTGGTCCATAATTGCTAAAATTGAAAGTAAATTTTTCTAAATAAATTTCTCATTGATATTAAAAATTAGAATTTAAGTTGATAAAAGTGGGAAATTTTTAGTGAACTATGTTTAATAAAAAAAATTATACATTATTTCAAAATATATATGATGTTATGTTTCTATTTACCTAATTTCAGTTATTGTTCAGATTAGTTCAGCTATAATTAAATTTTTTTCATATAATTAAATTATTTATTGTTTAAATTTTTTATAATAAATTTATTGCAAAAAATATCTGTTACATCGTGCCAGCCAATGTACCTCATATATACTAAAACTATAAGACATGATGTGACATTAAAAACCTTGTTTTTTTTGCTGGTGTCTTGTTCTTTTTGGTTTTTTTTTTAACTAAAGCCCGTTTGTTTTGGACCCAAAAGCTTTCTAAAATAAGAAATGTAGAATTATGAAAAGGTACTCCATCTGATGATCTCTTTTGGTAAGGATAAGTATTATTCAGATAAAACTCAAAAAAATTAAAAAAATCGATTAAATTCGGATAAAATAGCTTGGTTCCTTTTCTAATGCAGTTGGATCTAATCAAAACCAAATTTCATGTTTGGTTATCAAATCGATTATTAGATCATACATTTAAAATCGAATAAATTTTATCAACAGAATATTAATAAATATTTTACCATTATTCACAATGATCCTACATATATAAAGTTATTTCATACTAATTTTTACTATTATCCATATTGACCCTACATATATAAAGTTATTTCCTATTAATTTTGGACTATATGTTATCTATCATTCTATAATTTTAGGGATGAGAGGTGAAAAGGTTTAGTATTTATTCTATGTTTTCATTTATTATGTGTCTAGCTCTTAAAAAAGGGCAATCGAATAAACTAAAATGTAATTTAGATGGTTCAGGTCGGTTTTGACATGTAATTTGGGTAATTTGGATACACTTTATAAAAACTAAAAACCGATCGGATCATTATGCTCAGATCGATTTTAAACTGAACCAACTCTATCTTTTAGTCCCAAACTTTAAAATCACACATATTTTTTTTACATATTTGTCATCTTGTCCCAGTAAACAGAAAAGTTGTTCTAACTTTTGTTTTTTTGCATTTTAGTCCCCCAAACTTGCTTGAGTTACAATGCTTGAGTTACAATCAAGACTGATTTTGTGCTTAAATTCTAAAGCAAATTAGTTACTAATAACTTTGAAACCTTTCAAGTTTTGAATTCATAACTTTTTTAACACTTTTTTCTGTATCAGTGTAATTAGTTTGATTTTTTTTTAATCTTTATTGATCAATTTGCAATAAAGTGTGAGTCAGTTACTAATTTGTCACTAACTGCCCGTTTCTTTTTAACATGAACTAATAATGAAAAATATAAACTGATAAATATAAACTTACACACTGACTGCAAAAAAGACAGTCACAAGTTAGGGCCATCTTAGCGTGTGACTTTCCTTAATGAAGGCAATTAGGCCGTTACCTAAGGCTATAAAATGTGAGATTTTGATCAGATAGCTTGAGCTTAAGCTCCAATTGAACATCAACAGGCTGGGCCTTATCAAGTTTTAGCCTAAAAATAAGCTTAGATACTTAACGGGCTGAGCTTGAGTCTACTATTGCCTGTCCCTATACCATATCAAGCCAAAAGGGCCTCTTATCTAACAAACTTGGGCTTTGGCCCTTTGATCTATGGATTCCTAAAGCCCTTACCAATTGCCCAAAATATACCTACTTACAGCAATGAGCCTTTTGCTACCTCTTAACTAGGATTAACTTGATGGCATCCCAAGGCCAAGCTCGATGCTGTTGATGACACACTCCAAGATCAACATTGGTGGCAATGCCTATGCAGCTCAGGCCATTTTCTCCAAATGGTAGGATGTGCTACGGTTTGTGGTTTAGGTTTGCTAATTTTTCTTTTGTTAGTTAAAGTTGGTTCATAAGACTTGATTTTGATGGGACCATGTTGGAGTTTTGTTGATCATAGGGGATTTTGCAAGAAATTAGCCGAAGAAACTAGCTTAAGGAATAAGGAGGAGAAAACGTGAAACTGGAGCTAATTAGATGCAATGATTTTAAGGCATGATATGGGCAAGCAAATTCTTTTATTTTGGCTAAGGAAATTCTAGTTTAATACCTTAATATGAGTGGAATATGAGGTTAAAATAGGTGAATTTTTGGAACACTCTAGGTATTTTTCCAAGCTTGAACAATAGCTAGTTAAAGAAGTTTTATTATGTGGAATACTACGAGTTTTGAAGGAAGCAAGGTGAGACACTTAGTCTCACAAATTTCTAAGGTATTGGCTGATTATTGTTCCTAGAAAAGAATAATATTTGATAGGAAATTCTAGTGTTAACAGGTTTTGGCAAGACTGTGAACTAATCAGTGCTATGAAGTGACATTCAAAGGACAATTTGGTGTGCTTTTGTAAGGTGTTGTGGTGCTGTATTTTAGTGGTTAATATCAGTAGAATATAAGGTTAAAATGGCTGAATTTTTTGAACACTCTAGGTATTTTTGCAATTAGCTTGAACAACATCTAGTTAAAGAGGTTTTGTTGTGTGAAATGCTACGAGTTTTGAAGGAAGCAAGGTGAGACACTTTGTCTCACAAATTTCTAAGGTATTGGTTGATTATTTTTGCTCGAATATAGTAATATTTTATAGGAAATTCTAGGGTTAAAATGTCACAGGCCTTGAACCTTATTCCCATCTTAATCATATAAGACCCCATGAACCTTACACTCATTCAGTGTTAGGCCTATGTAAATTTGTCCTTAGTGGGCTGCTAATTCATTAAATCCTTAATGCAATACTATTTTGTACCATGCCTTACTATGGCTGTAGGTCAATGACAATAAAAATAATATATAATCGATGCAGCTGGCCAGCACTTCAAACATGCATTTATATAAAACATACTATTATGCATTGTGAATCCATACAAGTTACTAGGGAACACAACCACTAGTTCCATAGCATTTACCAGAGGCATAACTTCTGCACATATATATATACATCATATACAAAAGTGTTATACATATGCTACCCATTGAGAATCTGGAAATCTGATCCCACTTGAGTTACACTGCCAAAAAGTGGTCACTACAGTGTTTAGGTATTCCCTGTTCCTTGCCTCTGTACAGTAAAGGCCAGTAAGTTAGTATTCCAGTAATTAGGAACCTACAAGAAAGAAACTTAACAACAATGTACGATATTAATTAACTTTTGCACACCTAGTATCAAAATACTAACAACCAGTTCTTTTATTGGTTATTAGCCCCAAGTCCACCACTATCTATACACATAATATGTAAGGGATGTGAGAACCAAAGTTCCCAGTAAGGTTTATAGCCTGCAAGAAAAACAAAAATATAGAACCATGCATATTATCCATAAGGATGTCGATATATGTCTAGTGCACTTGAGCTCAAGTCATAGTGCTAGGAACTCATATTATTGACCAATAAGTATGGGAGTAGCTAGTTCCCATAATTCCTTTACCCATTTGTCCTGCAAATGACAAGTCCAACTTGTCTATACAAATACTACTTTGAAAGCTTCTTAGTATTTGCCAATATCCCTTATTCTATGTACATGAGTGAACTATTTGCTTATTTAGTGCATGTGTTATGCTAGGATTGTAAGATTTCGTGAGTGGTTAAGGACACCTCTCCCTCTTTGGTCTACCCAAGTCTTAGCCCATCATGGTGACCTTAGGTATTGTAGGTCCTTAACCCATCATACTCACCGTAAATTAGACCATATTAAGGTCCCTTTTGCCTATAGATACAAGTTTACAAATATGCACTTACACACTTCATATGCACTTCATAGTTTGGCTTTTTACCAAACCCAACCATATAAGCTTCTCAAATAGTCATCAATACTCAAATCATATGCTTGTTAAATTTATCAATAATTTGGCCACTTGATATACAAGTATCATAGCCAAATTTATTTAACACATAAGCATACAAATTAAATAACCCTTACCTTAGATAATGTAGTTTCCAAACTCAAGGCACTTAATTCTTTTTACATCGGTTTCAAGCCAAACTTAGGTCTCTTCTTAGTAGCTTATGCTCAATACCTATATTGATCATTTAACACATAAATAACCCATATTTAGGCTTATAATTAACAAAGCCCCATATGGTTTAAATGACTAAATTAACTTTTACATTGGTCTCCACATAATTGGCCCTTAATAAAACTTAGACCCAATATTTTCCTTTTCCTTGCTTGTTAGTCTTTTATACTTAGCAATAATCAAGCAATATTAATTCTAGCTTCTTCCTTTAGCCACAAACATCAAAACTATATAGAAAAAGCTACGTATAACACATCAATCCATAGCCTCCTAATCAAACACCATTTCTTTGTAATTTAAGTTATTTTTCAACTTCCCATATTTAGTTTCAATAACTAATGGCCTACGGCGGCTTTATCGTGTGTCATTGTAAGAGCAGAGAGTGCTTCTGATGGAGGAGAATACTTTGAGAGGAAATTCCCCAGTGGAGAATACCTGAAACGCTTTTTAGAAAAACACAGGTTAGGAGGTCCCTGGTGTAAATTCCCGGGAAGGAACCTCCGACGCCCAAGTCAGTATCTTCAAGTCACTGGATTATGTGCTCTTTTTTGTATTCAAAGAGAACTTTTCATCTCACCCTTTTTAGAATGCTTTCTGGGTATTTTATACAGGAGGCGTGCAGAAGCCATTTCCCTTTAGAGGCCGTCCCAGATTATGGCACGTGTACGGCGGGATGTGATCCCTGCTTTTTCGGGAGCGAAGGGATGTGTATCTCAGCGAAAGTCGCTGGTCTGACAGCCTAGTCATTCCGAAGGCGTCATATCGAGGAGTCCCTTTGATGGCGTGTCCCAGTGATAGCGTGTCAAAATGTATTTGGGAGACGACTTTATAGGGAGGTGTCAGAGGCTCCTTAAATGCTTCGTTCGTACCTTCCGAGGTTACTCTAACGTCTCGGGGCATATGTTTCTCGAGGATGGTTCCCCCAAGGGGTACTTCTGTTTCCGAAGAGGGTTCGACCTTTCTACCGAGGTTGGTCCTGTCATTGCCTGACGGAGCGAATTCCCTATACTAGGCCAGAGGGATCGTGTATCCTTTTGACCTCGGCTGGTAGTTTCCCTCGCCGAAGTCAGTACTCCGCCAAGTTTGGGAGTTCGGCCGTTGATGAGCACCTCGGCTATCAATAACCATACATGGAACACAGTTTCCAGCAACCCAGGTCTGAAATGAAACCAGAAAAATTAAGGGAAAAATAATTTGTTTACTTACCTGCAACAATTGAGCTCAACTCTAACTCCTTATGCAAGAATACTTGATTTTAACCCCCAAACCTTGCTAATTTGTGTCTAATTTAAGAGAATTTGGATGTTGGGAGCTTAAGCAAGTTCGTCCATGGCGTTTCTGGGAAGAGGGGTGAAGTTTCGGGTGGTTAAACGTAGAAGAAATGACCCGGTTGACTTAGTTAAAACGCCACCACCTCATTTTAAAAGTCACGTGCTCAGTGCCCTCTTTGTACTCCCCAATAAATTTAGGTTTATTCGTAACACGCTTAAAAATTTAGGACCAAAGTTGGTATTAGGCCTGGTTTCTTCACAGATATAACTACACGGTCAGTCTCAGACTTTCATTTATATTCACTTTTGTCCCTGTATTTATCAAGGTTACATTTAAACCATTTATGAACAATCTAGTTAATCCAAAATTTCACGATGATAGAGTGGAAATCACGAAAAACCGTGATACCTCAAATTTAATATTTTCTTATACTCTATCCAATCGTGCAATAAAAGTGGGTCACTATATTAAATGACCAAAATACCCCTCTTGGCCCGGCTTGCTTAAATGATCAATTTTATTTATTTTTAACTACTAGACTCTAAATTACTGAGACTTAATTTGCAAATAAATTATCTAAAGTGCAATCTATTAAATTAACTAATTACCTGACTGATTAGACTTATAGCTCCGAGGGCCGTCACATAAAAGGTTTTTGCAAGCGTGTGAACTAATTAGTGTTATGAAGTGAAATTTAAAGGACAATTTTGTGTGCTTGTGCAAGGTATTGTGGTGCTGTCTTTTAGTAGTTTATAGGGTTGGTATTGTGTAAGCGACATTGGGATATATTGGCACCGTATTCTTAGATAGTGTTTTAAGGTAAGGAGATTAATTTTGGAGGACCAAATTCTCCAAAGTGGGCAAAATGTTACAGCCCTCCTAGTAAAATGCTCGATGAGCAAGATAAGTTAGTAAATTTCTAGTTTAAATGCCTTAATTAGGGGTATATTAGAAAAATCAAGTAAGTTATTATTTAAGGGTTAGTTGGTTCTAAGTGATTTATGACACTAGAGTTACCTTAGGGCAAAATGGTCATTTTGCACCTTAAAGGGTCAGGACAAGTCCTAGGAGTAAAAATGAAAATTTTAAACACTTAAAACCCAATTTGATTATGCTTTTGATTAAGTGTTAATGACCTAGTTACTATTTAGGGAAGGGGTACTTTTGCAAAAACTTAAAATGTTTGGGGAGGAAGGAAGTTTTGCTTTAAAACTTCTGGGAGAGGTTGGATTTTCATTATTTCCTTATCTCTTTCTCACCAATTTCACAGCCTTTTCTTCTCCTCCTTATCTTTTCCTCAAATATTCACAGATTCTTAGTTTCTTTGCAAAATTGGAAGGCTTCCAAGGCGCCTAAGCAAAAGGTAGCATGTTTTATGTTGGTTTTGCACCATTGGAGCTCTTAATGGTTTGTTTCCAACTTGGGCAAGGGATGTGCGTGTGGTAAGCTTTGGTTCATGAATTTATTTTTTTCTTAACTTGTTTTAAGCTTGGGTTTTGTTGAGTTAGTGTTAATTTGGTACCATAAGTCTTGCATTTTGCTTGAAATCTAAAAAACCTAATGGAACCTATAGATTGTGGAATGCTTGTAATGTGGTTGCTTGATTAAGCTAATTCAAGGTTAATTGAGGTAAGAGATTTACAATTCATGCTTGTTTAATGCCACTCATAACTTGCTTGTGGTAGAATTCAAGTAGTTTTGTGAATGGTAGAGATTGGTGGATGGTGATGCGTGTTGTGGACTAGTGTTGATTCAATCTTAGTATGATGTTATGAAATGTTTTGAGCTTGAAAGGAATGGTGAATTATGACCTAGTGTATGTGTTTTACAAGTTTGTGGAGGGTGGAAATGTCACTAGCAAGTGTGGAGAATTATGGAGGCCTCCCAAGGTGTATATGGCACCATTTTGAGGTGTTGGGCATGGGGCCTCGTGCAAACCCAGGGGCATTCCTAAATTCATAAGGAATGGTTTTGAGGTGTGCTAAGGGGGCACCTAGGGTGCCTAGTGTTACTTCTAGACTTTCAAGACTTTTATAGGAACTAAGGTTTTCCTCAAAGTTTAAAGATGACATTTGTGTTCAAAGAGGAAAGTAGGTTAAAGATGCCATAATAGCACACCATTAGTTCGGGTGAAAGGTTTAACACCATTAGGAACCTAACCGGGCCTAGGGGTTTGAGGACCCGATGAGGGAACCTTATTGCATTTAGGAGGGTTCTATAAAACCTAGGGATTTATGAGTCTAACCATGACATTTATCACTCCACTAAGGTGAATCGAGTAATGATGGATAGGTATATACCTTGAGTGAAGGTTTAGTGCGCTTGTAGTCTAAGCAAGGTTTGTTACCCACTTCGGGGTAATCCAATTATGGTGCCAAAACTGTGCATTTAAACTCCCAGGATTAGTGTGTCCTGTAGGTCATCAGAACAACACCCCTAGTGTACATACTCAAGTGACCCTCTTGAGCACTATGTAAATACATGCATATTGGTCTAACCATAACACACATATTCACATTTATGCATACCATGACAGCTAAGAAGAAAAACACTAGCACAAGTCTTGGGTTTGGCTTCCACACATTAAGCATTCTTACTAGGTTCAAAAATTTTAGCCACTGCACCCAAACTTCCTCTAATAAACTGTATCATTCTAGCCATGTACCCCCTATTTTATTTGCTTCATTATCAAGTAAAGACTTAGAGCAAATCAAGGAATTTTTTTTTACATCAATAGCCCACCTATGGACCAAGTTATTGATTTTTTAAGTTGGTTACAAAATTCTGATCAAATGAACAGTAACTTAACTAACTTTGCAACGTCATATCTTTGGCTACAGGCTTTAAATCCAGAAATTTTAAATCCCAGTTAAACCTCTAGATGTTCTCTGGGTGTAGTCAAAATTTCATACCAATATTCATTCTACATAGGGAGATATTCAACTTTAGGTACAGGGTCAAAATTCTGGCAACTTTTGGACCATTTTGCTCATACAATTTTTCCAAACCATTCAAACACTTCATTCACAAAGATAAAGCCCTCTAAGGCTATCCAATATATGTCCAATACACATATGAATTACATTCTCCTGCATCTAGCAACTTTATGTGGCCAAAACAGAATTTACAAGTAAGCAGCCTATCATTCACACTTAGGCAGTTTTGCACCACATCACATACCTAGCCACAACATTACTCAAATGTTCACATACTTGTCTCATTTTACATACACTACATGTACATGCATACATGCACTAAAAAATGATCTTAACTCGGCTAGATATGCACCCTAAGTTACAGGAGTGCCTGAAATGCAATGGACTCCAGAAATAGGATGCTGGACAGCCGCTGCACAACACAATAAGCACCATCACTAAAAATACCAAATGTGCTCCTAAAATCACAAAAATTTCCAGATCATAACTAGACATATGAAAGTTCATGCACCTAAAATTTCAGATAAAAAATAAAACGATAAAGGTCAGTTTGAATGTGATCTTTCTGCTGGACCTGAAATGGACAGAAAGGGGGTAAGTTTCTTGAATGAAACTTAGTAAGGGCTTATCATTAGAAACTTGAATTCCCAGAAATATACCTAAAATCCAAAGACATAAAAACACAAAAACAAAGCACACATACAAAAATATAGCCATCCAAATGCACAAACAAATAGAATATAATCAAATGCAATGCTGGCAGCAATACATCATTAGGGTTAGTCCATAAACAATCAAATAAACAATATGTAATCACTATGACAGCCCTCCTCAAGCTAATGCTTGATCTTAGGAGGTTAATTAGTCTTAATTAGTACTAACTTGGGCTCTAGAAACCCCTTTAAACACTGTCATCTTAGTACATGAAAAACAATAAGGCTGGAACTTGTTCATGCACTCCCCCTTAACCCATACTTGGTTCCTTGAGCTTTTTGCTCTCTTCCAAACATGGTCTTAGCTTCATGGATGCTTGATCATCATCTTAAGATAGTAAACAACCATGAAACATGAAGATAAAACCCTTACCTAAGCTGTGAAAGCTGAAATCTTCAAGAGATACACAACAAACCCGAAAATTAGGGTTTTTCTTGTTCCAGGTGCATCCGATTGCCTTCCTTTTTGATTTCTTGAGAACTTGAGCTGTGGTGTCAATGGAAGCCTATGGAGGAGCTAAGGAAAGAGGCTGTAGCTAATTATGGCCGAAATGGCCAAGGAAAGGCAAGAAATCAAGATATTTTACTTGATTTAATTAGTTTAACCTTAACCTTCACTTAGGTCACTATAAGTATGCCTTAAGCAAGGACTTTTTGGCTAATCTTTAGCCCACATTTTTGACCTTAGAACCCGGAAATAAAAGGCTGGGATAATCCTAGAAATGGCCATCTTTGACTCTTGTCAAAAGTTATCCCATCCTTAAATTATTTTTTAGAACAATTGTATGCCTAGTTGTCTTGGGTTCTTGTATCATAGCTATTGTTTCCTTTATGTAATTGAGCCTCCAAAAATTGCTTCCATAGCATTCAAATCCTTTCAAAATCTCTATTTTAGAGTTGTACAATTGAGTACCCAAGTCTTGAAATCTTGCAATAAGACCCATAGATTATTTGTAAAGCAAGCAATCTTCTAGGGCTTCCTTTAGCACCAAGTAACTATTGTAATCTTTTAAGGAGGTGTAGATTATTTAGTTTACCCCTCACATTTCATTCACTATGGTGAAAATTACACTATATAATGGTTTATAACCATTATGTCTTTATACTGTAATTTTCCCATTTGTTGAGGTGGTAACAAGGTTGCTTGAGGCATAAGTGGGAATCTAATATATTTTTGGTAAGGTTTTGAGGTGGAAGCTTAGTACACAAGTGACCTAGGCAAGTTTAAGGACTTGAGACACTATGTGGAGGCTTAGTATACCTAGTGAGTTCCTTGGAACACAAGTGAGGTATATCCACCATGTTCACCTATATAACAATTAAGGGAAAGTTATTTAGTAAACTTAACTCACTTAGACATTAGCAAGCCAAGGGTTTCTAAAAGTGAGTTAGGAGCCAGAACTTGCTGGGTATGGGGTGATGTCCCTGCGAGGACTAAAAAGAGGTAGGGTCCTATAGAACTTGAATATATGTGCATATGTTAACCCTTAGACTACAAGCGTGCACAATAGACTTCATATATTATATTTATATGTGTGTCCTCAAGATTTTTCTTGTAGGTTAAAAGATCTCTTACTAAGAATCTTTGATTCTTACTCCCTTAACATATGTTTTGCAAATTTTGGGTCTGTAGAGCCAACAACCATTAAGGGTTGTTGGGCTAGGCTCATGAGTAGGTAATATGTTCATTTGAATTTTTGTCATTTTAGTTTTGTGGTTTACTTATTGGTTAAGTTGTTGTGTTAATTATAGTTATTTATTTGGCCAACAGATACTAGTGAAGCACAAGGAATAGCTTTCGGAGCTTGCCACCTAGAACTTATTCTAAGGCGGGAGCTTGCCACCTAGAAGATTTTTTTTAATACAAAAAACATAAAAAAATGTTATCTATATAGAGCAAAATAAATAATACTAAAAAAGAAACTAGTTTATTGATATAAGATAAAAAATAATACTTTAATAATAACAATATATTTTCTAATATAACATTGAGTTCCTAAGTGGTTCAAAGTAACCATTAAAATTTTATGTTAACTAAGAAAAGTAATAAAAAAAATTAAATATTTATTTTATGGTATGTTTATTAATTATATTTTAATATTTTATATATTTATGATATTTTGATGTAAAATAACAAAAAAAATATCTAACACGCATCCGCAAAAAATAAAATATAACGATACATACTTCGTAGTATTTGTGGTATATTACAGTTTTTAAACAAAATGTACACAAAAAAGTGAGTGGTATACATGATATACTATAGTATACTATGCGATAAAATAATAAAACGTAAAAACATTTGTATCGAGTACTTCTTACTCGCGATAAGCGGTATATCATGTTATACTACGGTATTTAACTCCATGGTTAAATCTCAGTAAAAATTTATATAAAATATAAAACTAGTTTATTAGAATTTGAGGAAAAAAAAAATTCAGAGGCAGCTGTTAAAATAGGAAAAAAAATTAATATCATTTTTGTACTTCACTACAAATATAAAACTAGTTTGTAATAGTATCATTTGGGTAAATTTCATCTTTGTCAACCAAGATGGAAGTCAACTTTATTAGAAAATTGAAGACGCTGCTATGAACAGGGAAGAAAAATCACGCCAACAAGTGAGTTAGACGTTTTTTTTTTTTTTGACAAATTGAAGTTCGAGGCCAAAACGGATTCCATATATAACAGAATCATTAAAATCATTAAGAGGCTTATGATTTTGTTTTTTCACGTAGAATTATTATAGGGAGAATTATATTAATTAGGAGCAATTTTGCAAGAGATGAACTATTCCTTAACCCACATTTTACCTCCTAGAGTACCCTTTTTCCCTAAATTTTTAAATTTTAATTTAAATTGTACAATATTTACCTTTTGATAAATTTAAGTCATTTGAAAAAATATAATTGTTAATTGAAAGTTCAAAGCATCTATTTTTTTTTCTCTAATTATAAAAATCTATTAATAAGCTAAGTTTGATATCGTTTCATGCTAAACTCACATATGTGACATATCAATACCCGTGCAAAGGCGCTCAACAATGCAGATGAAGCTAGGGGTGGACAGAACCCTTATCCAGCAATTTAAGGTCGAGTTTGATCTCTCCTTTTTTTTTTTTGGTTATCAAAGCAATGTAAGTGACCCTCAAATTCGAACACAACCTGCATATTATATTCAAATCCTTAGTGAATCGAGTTCAAGTCTAATACTATTTAACTCGAACTCTTCTAAAGCCTAATGAGTTTAATTTAATATCAACATAATAAGATTATTTAATAAAATAAATAATACTCTAATTCTTAAAATCCTAATTGAGCTCTTGTTGAGCCTAAGGAACCTTACTTGAGCTCAAATCAAGCTTTACCATATAAGTTGAGCTTCGAGTATACCGGATCACTAAGCCAAGCTCAAGCCTTTTCGAGCTGAGCTTCAAGCGTCGTTTACAAAAGCTCATTGAATAGAGCTTGAGCTCAAACCGAGTCAATGTTCAACCAGCTGAGCTTCAAACTTAGGGTATTTCGGGCTCTGCTCTACTCGTTTTTGCCCCAAGTTGAAGCTACAATGCTAAATCATTTAAAGTTAGTTGTCCGATTGAGGTGAAAAAGGGAGCTCCTCTTCCTTTAAGGAATGTCTTAAGTTCAATCTTCTGGATGAAGAAGTAAATTTTTAAAGAGATTCTACCTAAGGGATCAAATATATGTAGTTTGATCTAGATTAGTAGGAGCTCAATGGGATGATTGACAATATTTCTTGATAAGATATTGACACAAGAACCTATTAGGTTGCAAGCCCATTCCCTTAGTTGGTCATGTTTTGTTGCATTTACAAACTTATGTCTTTAACTGATCAAACTTCAAAAGTTTGAGGAAAAGTTAAAAAAAAAACAAAGGGTATGGCTATACCATGGTATTTTAGAACGCTCAACTGACAGCATTTGTTGATAAGATATTGGCATTAGAACCTATTAGGTTTTTGTTTTTCTATTTTTATTTCTCAGATTTTTCTTTTTATCTTTTGCATTTATGTCATTGGAGATTACGTTTTCCCTAGGTTTGTTCCATTTAATCATAAGTTGCAATTGTAGGTGCACCTAGTGTAAATGGAAGTAGTGAGTTCATCTAGCAATATCCTAACATTTAAGGCCAGTTTTGATTACTTGGAAGGGGCTTAAGCCAACATATTAGAGCAGTGATGGTGAGTAATCTCTGAAGTAGCTAATTGCCCCTTATTTTCCTTGAATTAATGAAATCAAAGTTGTGGTATGGGGTGTAAATTAAGGGAAAACATGGGGTCATTAGTTAAGTAGCTAAGTCGAATAACTCATAACCTGCGAGATGACCATACTTGGTCACGTAAATTAGTTAGCTTAAAAGACACCATAAACGATTCATTAGATGATTTATTTGGTTCTTTTGCTTAAGCATTTATGTTATTAATTTAGATTTCACATAATTTACTACCGATGGAATAAAATCCATTCTCAGTAAAAAATGATATGCTAAATAATTACTTGGTGGTTGATGGCGTGGAGCCTCATCGTTTATAGTCATGGTGACTGGTAGAGAGACTTTTGGGAGGAACAACGCTTGGAGGATGGATCGCCCAAGGGAGTGTGCCTGAAAGCTCAGAAACAAAGGGTTAGGAGGCCCCCGGAGTGTTTTTCCGGGGGGGGGGGGGGGGGGGGGGGGGGGGGGGGGGGGGGAGCCTCCGACGCCCAAGTCAGTGGTTGGCCAAGAAAAGGCAGAGGAAATAGCACACAAGAGCTGAAGAGTCTCGCCTGGTGATTTTCTCAGAGTCTGGGAGTGAGATCTCTGCCAACCAACCTCCTGCCAAGTATTAATTCCTGGTATTTATAGGAGTGCCTAGCCCGTTCAGATCGCGACACGTGTTCGGTCGGATGTTCCTGAATTTCTGGGCGTAGGAGACAGATAGCTGGTAGCAGGTTGCCTTGAGCCATGTGCTGAGATGGGCCATGATGTGATTCTGATGGCGTCCGTGTGTCAGAGCGCCTTTTGAGGCGGCTTGTGACGTCTGTGAAAGGACGTGTCAGAGGCTTCCTTAAATGCTTCCATAAATGCTCCTGCCGTACTCCCGAGGTCCCTGGGTGAGGTCGTCCTTTGGTACGGACAGAGCCTCTTCGGGAAACAAGCCCTCAGTTCGGGGGTTCCCAGTTTCAGGGAGTTCCGCCTTCGGGGATATCATGTTCGGCTCGCTATGTCTGGTGCCGCTTTTCCGAAGGCGATCTGTTCACAACCTTGGGGGGGCAAGTAGTGTCCTCGGGTTTTCCTGGCGTGCCGGGCTCGGAGCTCTTCGGCTATCTCCCGAGGTGCATGATCACACCTTTTCTCGGGTAGCGCCAGCTTCTTCTGGCCATTCTTGTGGCAGGGAGTTCGGCCAGATAGAGGCGATAGCGTTTGGCTATCACATGCCCCCCTTTGGAAAGCCGAAGTGAAGACTTCGGTTTTGCATCTCTTTCCGAGGTTGTTTATGGGAGTCTCTTTGGAAGCTCAACCTGTTCCGAGGATGCGCCTTTTGCCCGAAGATCATGGGCTCTTCGGCCTTGGCCTGTTCTTTGGTGTCTTCGAGGCGGAGCCTGTGCCGAAGATACACCTCTTGCCCGAAGGTCATGGGCTGTTCGGCCATAGCCTGTCTCTTGGCGTCCTCGAGTTGGCCTGCTCTTTGTTTCTGCAGGTCTGTTTGGCCAAGCGTGTCAGTCTGAGCGGCGCGTCCCAGTTTTCCAGGGATGTCAGAAGACGTGTCCCAGTTTTCAAGGGACGTTTGGAGGACGTGTCCCCCATTTTTGCGCAGCGGTTGACACGTGGCGCTTTGCCATTGGAGGAGAGTCACGTCGGTTACAGAGGGCGCGCCTTTTCAGGTGCAGAGAGCAGTTACGGCGACGGTTCGCCTCCAAAGGGTACTTATGACGATGTTTCGGTTACCCACCTCTGGCTTATAAATAGCCCATTCCATCATAAGTTCCTTTTGCTTTTTCTTCTGCTCTTTTCTCTGCTTTGCCCCTGTTCTTGCACTTTCTTGCTTTCTGTGGCGGAGCTACCTTAATCAGAGCTTTTTTCCAGCCAACTTTCACGACGGCGTCCTCAGATTTTGGCAAATCTTTCGGTGGGTTTTTGTTTTCCAGAGCGTTTTGATCCCTCTGTTCTTTTGAGTTTTTCTCTGGAAACTGTTTTCTTCCGTTTTCAAACTCGTTTTCATGTCGAAAATGCCCATTCCTGAGAGCTGGCAGCCTCTTTTAGCCCATCCTTGTTGCACCACCCCTGCAAAGTTAGAGAGGTGGAAGAAAAAATTCTTTCTTCCCTCTTACGCCATTACTAGGCTGCCTCGTTCTAGCCATTATGCTTTTTCAAACCATAGTAAGGAGGTTACCGTTTTCCGAGCCCAGCTGAAGGCCGGTCTTCGGTATCCTCCCCCGAAGATGGTGTGCGAGTTCTGCAAATTTCATGGCATTGCTGTGAACCAGCTTCCCCCGAACTCGTTCTGCTATTTTAACGCCTACCTCTGCATGTGTGGCGTCTTCGGGATAGAACCCCATTTCATAATCTTTATGCAGTACTACAAGCTCTCTGTGGTCCCGAAGGGTGGCTTCTATTTCATGCTACCTCGGGGATCCGGGAGCAAGAAATTCATGTTCACCTTCGCCACTAAGGATAGCTGGCGGGGGTGGCAACTGGCGGGGGTGGCAACAGAAGTTCTTCTTCCTGAAGATGGACGAGGCCTGGTCGTACGTTCCGACCAAATGGGCTCAGGGAACACTGGATGTGGACGTTGTTGATCCGAGGATGCTGCTGACCCCAGAGTTGGCTCCCGTGTTCGCGGATTTCGACGCCCGCATTCGGGCTGTCTCTGACTGGGATCCCGAGGTCGCTCCGTGCGCCCTTTACCCTTTTCCAATCAACTGGAAGTTGATGACCGAAGAGGTCCTTCGGGAATTAAAGGTGGTAAAGGAGCACGAGACTGACCTCAAGATGCCAGCTCCTGCCATCGCCGGGAAGGATTCCTGGTTGGTCAAGCTTCTTAAGGAGGAAATTTCTTTCGAAAAGCTTGTCGAAAGTGAGTCATCTTCTACTCCTTTGCTGTTTTTTCCTCGGACTTACGCTGATGTTTCTCTCCTTTTTCAGAGATGGGCGACGGGACTGCCGCCTATTACAAGTCCCTTTTCTCCGGCCAAGTGGAGAAGGGGGAGCAGACAAAGAAGGCGGCTTCCCGAAGGCGGAAGTCCGTTGGTGCTGGTCCCTCGGCTAAACGGGCGAAGAAGACTGTTCTTTCCTCCCCTTTGGAAAGTATTGGGGAGGGAAACGAGGACGCCGAGGTTGCTGTCACTTTGCCGCCTGATGATTCGGCCGAGGTCCCTGCTTCCGCCGACGTCCCTCCAACCGACGTCCCTCCCCAAAGTCCTACTGCGTCGCAGGCCCTCCTTGATGTAGTGGTAGAAGTACCTTCTGCCGAGGAGCGGCGCAGGCGGAAGGGCAAGGGCATTTCGACCGAGGAGGCCGAGGACTCCGAGGACGTCGTTGTCGAGGTTCCACCAGGTTTGTTTCCAGACAAAGTGTACTTCCTTTGTTTTTTCTGGATTGCCTTCTTTGTCTTTAATCTCCTTCTCATTCTTACCATGCAGGGGAGTTGACTACCCCTGACTGGGCGGCCGAACATGCTCGGAAGCGAGCTCTTCGGGACGCCAAAATCCCGCAAGGGAAGATACCAAAGGAGCCTTTCTGGACGTTCACGGAGGACATGAATTTGTACTTCGAGGATTGTCCTCAAATGGCGAAGGAAATTTCGAAGGGGGTGCTTACTGAGGCCTCCTTCAAGGCTATTGTGGCGACCTATCCGGAGGACAACGATCTCGCCGTGAAAGTTACCGAGCATGCTGCTCAGGTATACTCTTCAGACCTATTTCCTTCAATTTTTTCCTAAGTGTTTGGCTCTTACTGACCTTGCGTTTATCTTCTTCGCAGCTGCTGGGGTATGCTGGCTACCTCCGAGTTCGGGTGGCCAGGGAGGCTGTGTTCCGAACTACGGCCTTAGATACTTTAGAAAAGGCGAAGGCCACACGCCTGGAGTTGATCGCCAAAAACCAGCAGCTAGCGGATGCTGTGAAGGAGAAAGTTGCTGCCCTTCGGGAGGAGTTCTGGAAGTAGAAAGAAGAACTTGAGAAGGACTCCTCCCAGAAGATTGCTGACCTCAACGAGCAGATAAATGGAATGCTGGCCGCCAACGAGGAGCTTCTAAAGGATAAGTCAGAATCTGACAAGATCATACTGGCGCTGACAGCTGAGAAAAACATCCTTGTAGCCGAGGTCGTGTCCTTGAAGAAGGATCCGAAGGGGAAGGAGCAGATAAAGGCGCTGGAAGAGGAGATCGCAGATCTGAAGGACGAGCTTGACGACCTCGAGCTTGAGAAGAACAAGTCTGATCAAATGGCCAAGGTCGCCTTTCAGGACGGCTTCTGCCTTGCTCGGCACCAAGTCCTCCAGAGGTTCCCAGATCTGGACCTCTCTTTTCTAGAGGCTCTAAACATTCCTGGGGGACCTCGGTGGGAATGGTCCAAGGTCGAACATTTGAACCTTCCTCCTTCAATTCCAGCGCCAAAGGTGGTGGAAAAGGGCGGGCAAGCGAGTGGGTCTCGGGACGCCGCGAACCCTTAGGCTATTTTAGGGCCCCTTTTCCTTCCCTTCTATTTTGTATTCCTTCTTCGGGCACTTCTTTATTGTAAAGCAGCTTACTCCTTAATGAAGACTTTTTTGGCTAAGTGTTTCTTCAAGTTTCTTTATTTTCATTGCCCCGAACGCATTTGCTCAAGAGACTTCGGAAAACCTGCAATCAAAGAAACTCTTTTACCTTCCCTTGGCCGAGCCTGTTCGCTCCAGAGGCTTTTTGGAAAGTCTGAAAAATTTGACTAAGTCTTTTTGCAGGCTTTTGCATTTCCATTTTGTCCCGAACACGTTCGCTCGAGGGACTTCGGAAATTCCTTAGTCAAAAAATTTTCCTTCTTTTCCTTTTGTCCCGAGCATGTTTGCTCAAGAGACTTAGGAAATCTTTCGAGAGTTGTTTTCCATTTTTCCCGAGCGTGATGGCTCAAGGGACTTCGGAAAACTGTCTCTGCGCTTATTTCGGCGAGTACTTCTGCGACGTTCTTGTTTCCCATCTTTCCCGAGCATGATGGCTCAAGGGACTTCGGAAAACTGCCTCTGCGAGATTTCTCCATCTTTTCCCGAGCGTGATGGCTCAAGGGACTCTGGAAGGTCAATCTGCGCTTTATTACGGCGAGCATCTTCGCGGAATTCTGCTTTGCACAATTTTGGATACTTAAGAACTTTCCTTAAGAGCATTCTGTACTTACAATTCCTCCGCTTCATCTTAGGCGTAGAATTTTTTCAAGGCGTCTGAGTGCCAAGTATTTTTCAATTCTACGCCTTCGGCGTCGCCAAGTTTGTACACGCCTTTTCGTACTTCGGCGAGAACCAGATAAGGTCCTTCCCAGTTTGCGCGAAGTACTCCGTGGGACGGCCTTCGGGGTGCAAAGTCAGCCTTTCGGAGAACGAGGTCTCCCTTCTTGATTTCTTTTGGCCTGGCCCGTAAGTTTACAGCCGCGGCCACTCTTTGCTGAAAAGCTTTTCTTCTCAGCTCGGCTATTTCTCTGTGTTCGCCGACGAGGTCGAGCTTGGTTCTGAGGCTGTGGTCGTTTCCACCTTCATCAAATATTTGCACCCGTATTGATGGTCTGACTATCTCGACTGGGATAATGGCCTCTGTCCCGAAGACTAGTGAAAAGGGAGTTTCCCCTGTGGCCCTTCGGGGCGTCGTTCGGTAGCTCCACAATACGCTTTGGAGTTCTCCTGGCCATTTCCCTTTTGCTTCTCCCAGTCTCTTTTTCAGGCCATCTTTTATGGTCCTGTTCGATACTTCCACCTGCCCGTTACTTTGGGGGTGAGCTACTGGGGCGAAGTGCATCTTTATTCCGAGGTCGCTGATAAATTCCTGGAATCCTTTGTCTATGAATTGGGATCCATTATCAGCTACTAGTACCCTCGGTATGCCAAATCTGCATACAATGTTCTTCCATACGAACTTCTGCACTTCTTTTGCCGAGATAGTTGCCAGCGGTTCTGCCTCGACCCATTTAGAGAAATAGTCCACTGCTACAACGCAGAATTTCACGCCTCCGGGTGCTGTGGGGAGTGGCCCAATAAGGTCTATACCCCAGACTGCGAACGGCCAAGGATAGTCAGCCGAACTTACCATTTCCGAGGGTGCCCTCTGGATGTTCGCGTGTCTCTGGCAGCTACCACATTTTCGGACGAACTGTCTTGCGTCCTTTCTCAGGGTAGGCCAGAAGTATCCTTGGTGAAGTATCACCGCTGCAAGGGCATCAGTTCCGATATGTGAGCCACACATGCCTTCGTGGACCTCTTCAAGGATCATTTCAGTATCCTCTTCAGCCACGCATCTCTGCAGCGGGTTTGCATATCCCTGCCGGTATAACTCTTCACCAATCAGGAAGAATCGGCCGGAGCGTCTTCGCAGTCTCGCAGCGTCGCTGGGGTCTTCGGGGAGCACATTTTCTGTGAGGTATCTCTTTATGGGATCTTTCCATCCTTTTCCCGAGGTCTGCTCAGCACTGAGATGCTCGGATGATCTAGCACCTCGGTGTATGTTTTAGACTTCGCCAAGCAATCTGCCTCAGTGTTATTCCGCCGAGGTACATTTTCGATCCGTACGGCGTCAAACTCTTGGATGAGCTTTGCTACCAGCTCGTGGTATTTTGCCAAGGTTGGGTCCTTCGCCCCATAATCTCCTGCCGTCTGCCGAACTACCAGCTGGGAATCGCTGTGAGCTTTTAAGTTTCTCACGCCAATCCTTCTGGCCAAGCGTAATCCCGCTATGAGGGCTTCATACTCAGCCACATTGTTTGTGACGCTGAAGCTGAACTTGATAGCCTTCATTACCTCCAGGCCTTCGGGTCCTCTGATAACTATTCCAGCTCCCTGGTGTTCGGAACCCGAGGCTCCATCAACATGCAAGGTCCATTCTGGCTCACCCTCGTTCGGATCTTGGTGGCTGTCCTCAGTGGTGGGTATTTCGGCGATAAAATCTGCCAGTGCTTGGGCCTTTATGGCCTTCCAAGGCTCATATATGATTTCGTGTTCGCCAAGCTCTATGCACCACTTGGAGAGCCTTCCCGAATGATCAACTTTCTTCATAGCATCCCGTAGTGGTAGACTACTTCGGACGATGATGGGGTGAGCCTGAAAGTATGGTCGCAGCCTTCTCCCTGCAAGCACCAAGGCGTATATAGCTTTTTGAAGCAAAGGGTACCTGATTTCGGCGCCATGCAGGGACTTGCTGACGTAATAGACTGGCCATTGCTTTGGGCCTTCTTCTTTCACGAGGACCGAGCTTACAGCTTTCTCCGTGACGGCGAGGTACAATACGAGTGGCTCTCCCTCCCGAGGTTGTCGCAGAGTCGGCAGGCTGGCCAGGTAGACTTTGAGTTCTTCCCAGGCCTTTTGGCAATCTTCATCCCAAGGATGATCATTCCTTCCGAGGTCGCCTTCCATTTTTGCTGCCTTTGTGAGGACTTTGAAGAAGGGTCGACACCTATCTCCGTACCTGGAAATAAACCTGCTCAGAGAGGTTATTCTTCCGGTGAGCCTCTGCACGTCTTTGACTGTGGCAGGAGTTCGGAACTCAAGCAGAGCCTTAATCTTCTCGGGGTTAGCGTCAATGCCTCTTTCGGATACCATGTACCCAAGGAACTTTCCCGAGGTTACCCCGAAGATGCACTTTTCAGGATTGAGCCGAATCCCAAAGGCTCTGAGCTTTTGGAAGGTTTCCTCCAGATCTGCAACGTGGTAGCCAGGCAGCTTGCTCTTGACTATCATATCATCAACATATACCTCCATGTTTCTCCCCATTTGGTCCTTAAAGACCTTGTTCATCAACCTTTGGTAGGTGGCTCCTGCATTCTTGAGCCCGAAGGGCATTCTGACATAGCAGTATGTTCCTCCCTCGGTGATGAAGGCGGTTTTTTCTTCATCTTCGGGGTCCATCCTTATTTGATGGTAGCCACTGAAGGCGTCTAGGAAACTAAGGAGCCCATATTCAGCAGTTGAATCTACCAGTCGATCTATTGGCGGCAGAGGGTATGAGTCTTTCGGGCAAGCATCGTTCAAATTTCTGAAATCGATGCACATCCGGAGTTTGCTGCTACCTTCTTTTGTGGCGATGACCACGTTGCTTAACCATTCGGGGTACTTCACTTCCCTGATAACTTTGGCTTCCAACAGTCGCTGGACTTCGGTTTTGACAAAGTTGCCCTTATGGGCTGAGATGCTTCGTTTCTTTTGCCGGACAGGCCTTGCTTCCGGGCTTACTTTGAGGCTGTGCTGTATTATGCCAGGGTTTACCCCTGGCATATCTTTCGGCGAGTAGGCAAACAGATCTTTATTTTTCAGCAGAAAGGATACAAGATTTTCCTTCTCACCTTCGGCCAAGCTCTTCCCTATTCGGGTAGATTGTCCTGGGATAAGTTCTACTGTTTCCATTTCCGCTTTTGCGAGATCTTCTCCTTTGCCTTTCTCCTGCGCCTTTGCCTCCACCGTTTGTGTAGAGTTGTTTGCCGGAGCCTTTCGTGCTTTCACAAACACCTTTCTTACCTCGGCCTGGTCTATGAAGATCTCTGCATCTCCATCCTTGGTGGCGAATGTGACAGTCAAGTACTTCACATCAGGGCGAATGTGCAGGTTTCCCTGTGTCTGCCTTCCAAGGATGGCGTTGTACGAGGACGGGACGTCCATGACGATGAACCTCGCCATTGTGGAGGCGTACAACTCAGCTGCTCCGTCTACCGAAGTCCCTCTCATCATCAGTGGGAGGTCGATCCATCCGAGAATGGGCAGTTCGGATGGTCCGACCCCGAAGGTGGGCGAGGTGACTAGCTTACGCTCGCTGCTGGAGATGCCCAAGCTCAGCAGTAATTGCGAGAATAGGACGTCCGCATTTGATCCGTCATCAAGTAGCACCCTTTTGACGTCCCAGTTCCCTATCCTCGCCATGATCAGCAGCGGATCGTCGTAGGGGAAGACGATGGTGGATCCATTTTTGCGGGCCAGCTTCTTTGCTGGATTTTGATATTCCATGACTGCAATTTCTCTGGCCTTCCGCTTTCTTTCCGAGGATGGGAGCCCAGTGGTGATTGTTTGGATAACCCCTGCCGGAGGTGGAGGGCGCCTTTTTGGACTTCGGTTTCTCCGCCTGTCGGAGTCATAGTCCTCATCTTCGGCCCTTTCTTCCTCCACTTTTCTGCCTTTCGGGGATGGCATCCGCAGGTATTTCCGAAGTTGGCCCTGCTTTATCAGCGACTCTATGTACTTCTTCAGCTGGAAGCAATCTTCGGTCTCATGACCGTGGTCGCGATGAAACTGGCAGAACTTTTTTGCATTCTTCTTATTATCGGCGGTCATGGCCCTTGGTCGCCGAATCTGCGTCCCTTGCCTTTCCAGCGCCATGAGAATGTTGCTCCGTGTAGTGCTCAATGGTGTGAAACTTTGGGGTTTCCTTCCCCGCATCCTCCGAGGTCGTCCTGCTTGTTCGGTCGGATGCCGAGCTTGCTGATTGGACCCATCGGCGCGGTGGTGATCGGGCTTCGGCCCTGCCATTCTTAGTTCCTCGGCGGTCATGTGCTGTTCTGCCCTTCGGTAAAATTCTCTGAGGGTCTCCGGGGGGTCCTTTGAGAACTCGTAGAATAGCTGTGAGTCTCGCCGAAGGCCCCGTGTCATGGCAAGAATGCGGATTTCGGGCCGGAAGTCTGGGATGCTCAGAGCTTCCCTATTGAATCTTTCGACATAGTCTCGGATGGTTTCTCCCTTCCTCTGCTCTATGTCGAACATCTGGACAGGCATCTTCGCAGTAGGTCGACTCCCAATGAATTGCTGTGTGAAGGCCTTGGACAACTCATGGAACTCAGTAATGGTCCCTGAGGGCAGTGAATTGTACGAAGCAGTTGCTGGCCCTGTGAGGGTGACTTCGAAGCACTTGCACATAGTAGCGTCGTCAGCACCGTGCATTATCATGCTGCGTCTGTACTTCGTCAGATGGGCCACTGGATCAGTACGACCATCATAAATCTCCAACCAAGGTACTCTGAAGTCACCTGGCATAGCTGCCTCAACAACGGCCTGAATGAATGGGGAGACATCTTCGCAGAATGTTCCCGAGAGTCTGCCCAAACGGGTTTTCTGGCCATTTGTTTCTCCACCCTATCTAGCCGTGCTAATATCCTCTCCATAAGCACTGTGGCACTAGGCCCTACTTCAGGGAAGAGAGATTTCCGATGCCTCTTCGGGGAGCGAGTTCGGCACTGAGGGGACAGGGACCTCGCCTCAGGCAGCGAACTTCTTTGCTGCAAGACCCTCGGTCGCTCAGACCTCTTCTGCCCCACAGGCTGTTTCCCGAGGGGAGTATTTTCTGTGGACGATTCTTCGCGCGGATCTCCGCTTCCCAAACTGCAATGAGTAGACTTTGGGCTTTTCTCCCGAGGGCGTCCTGGTGAGGGAGGTCTCTGGGCCTGTGCTTGCTGTGGCCACCTTCGGTCGATCTGCTGTGTCATTTCAGACACGACCGAATGCTGAAAGTCTTTCAGGAAGCTCATAGTGATTACTAGAGGGCGATCTTCCTCGGGCACAGAAATCTCTGGGAGTGTTTGCTCAGCAGCCGGTTGTGTCTCAGGCGCGGACGGGGACTTTGGGAGCCCCTTGTCCTTAGAACGCCGAGTTTCAACGACGGCGATCTCAGAGCGGGTTCCCACAGACGGCGCCAAATGATGGCCGGGGGCCTCAACGTTTAGAGTCATGATGACTGGTGGAGAGACTTCTAGGAGGAAGAACGCCTGGAGGATGGTTCGCCCAAGGGAGTGTGCCTGAAAGTCCAGAAACAAAGGGTTAGGAGGCCCCTGGAATGTGTTTCCGGGGGGGGAGCCTCCGACGCCCAAGTCAGTGGTGGCTGAGAGAAAGGCAGAGGAAATAGCACAAAAGGGCTGAGGAGTCTCGCCTGGTAATTTTCTCAGAGTGTGGGAGTCAGTGTTTTGCCAACCAACCTCCTGCCAAGTATTAATTTCCTGGTATTTATAGGAGTGCCTAGCCCGTTCAGATCGCGACACGTGTTCGGTCGGATGTTCCTGAATTTCTGGGCGTAGGAGACAGATAGCTGGTTGCAGGTTGCCTTGAGCCATGTGCTGAGACGGGCCATGATGTGATTCTTGATGGCGTCAGTGTGGCAGAGCGCCTTTTGAGGCGGATTGTGGCGTCTGTGAAAGGATGTGTCAGAGGCTTCCTTAAATGCTTCCATAAATGCTCCTGCCGTACTCCCGAGGTCCCTGGGTGAGGTCGTCCTTTGGTACGGACAGAGCCTCTTCGGGAAACAAGCCCTCAGTTCGGGGGTTCCCAGTTTCAGGGAGTTCCGCCTTCGGGGATATCATGTTCGGCTCGCTATGTTTGGTGCTGCTTTTCCGAAGGCGATCTGTTCACAACCTTGGGGGGGCAAGTAGTGTCCTCGGGTTTTCCTGGCGTGCCGGGCTCGGAGCTCTTCGGCTATCTCCCGAGGTGCATGATCACACCTTTTCTCGGGTAACGCCAGCTTCTTCTGGCCATTCTTGTGGCAGGGAGTTCGGCTAGATAGAGGCGATAGCGTTTGGCTATCAGTGGTAATGTTGCTCGTCTAGTGTTCCATATAGCAAGGTTAAGCAGCTTATGTCACACGGCAAAATATGGGATTGGGATCGGCTCCATGAGATCTTTAGCCCAGAATTTGTTGCCACTATTTTTATCCTTTGGCAGAAATATTAAATTTGTCACTAATATTTTAGGTTAGGTGCTGATGGCCTGCGGCGGCTTCATCGTGTGTCATTGTACGGGTAGGGCAGACTTCTGATGGAGGAGAACACTTTGGGAGGAGATTCCCTAGTGGAGAGTACCTGAAATACTCCAGAAAACGCGGGTTAGGAAGTCCCCGAAGTGTATTCCCGGGGAGGAGCCTCCGACGCCCAAATCAGTACTTTCAGATAACTGAATTATGTGCCCTTTTGTGTATTCAAAGAGAACTTTCTTCTTACCTTGCTAGGATGCTTTCTGGGTGTTTTATAAAGGAGGCGTACAGAAGCCATTCTCCTCTTGTGGTCGTCCCAGATTACGACACGCGTCCGGTGGGATGCGATCCCTGCTTTTCCGGGAACGAAGGGACGCTTATCTCAGCAAAAGTCGCCTGGTTGACAGCCTAGGCATTCCGAGAGTGTCGTATCGAGGTGTCCCTCTGATGGCGTGCCCCAGTGATAGCGTGTCAGAATGTACTTGGGGGACGACTTTATGGGGAGGTGTCAGAGGCTCCTTAAATGCTTTGTTCGTACCTTCCGAGGTTACTCTAACATCTCGGGGAATATATTCCCCGAGGATGGTTCCTCCGAGGGGTACTTCTGTTTCCGAAGAGGGTCCGATCGCTCTACCGAGGTTGGTCCTACCATTTCCTAAGGAAGCGAATTCCCTACATTAGGCCAGGGGGATCGTTTATCCTTCTGACCTCGGCTGGCAGTTTCCCTCTGCCGAAGTCGGTACTCCGTCAAGTCTGGGAGCTCGGCCAGTGATGGGCACCTCGGCTATCACATGCCCCCTCCTGGAGAGCCGGAGCGGGTGCTTCGGCTATGTTTTCGAGAAGGTCCCTTTGCCGATCTGGCGGCTGAAACTTTTCTTGGAAAGTTGCCTCGCTTCAGAAGTCGTCTCCTCGGAGCCGAGGTACCCTCCTCTAGTTTTCTTGATGTCCTCGGAATGTACGTTACTTTTTTCTTTTTGCTTTTTCTGCCGCGGGTCTGTGAATCATCGCGTCCTTTGGCCAGGCGTGTCAGTCATGGGTAACCGTGCCTGGATTTTCTCGATGTTAGAGGGGCGTGCCCTGGTTCCTCGCGCCGTGTGACACGTGGACACTGTTGGATGGCGAAACAGTTATGCTGGTTACGTCAACTGCACCTCTTCGCCTTCAAGGAGTAATAATGAGGCGGTTACATCTTCAAAGGATGATTACGACGACGTTTCACTTATCCTTCTTCGGTCTATATAAGCACCTTCCGTCCCATTTTGCCTCACTCTTTTGTTTTAGCTCTCATCTGTTCTAGAGCCTTTTCTTGCCCTTTTCCTTTTTCCGGCGGCGATTCTTACGGCAGAGTGACCTCCAGCGGTTCCTTGCAGCGGTGTTTCGCAGCCCAGGTTTTGGCAAAGTCTTTGGTGGGTGTTCCTTTTTGTGGTTTGTCGTTGTTCCTCTATTTTTCCCAAAGTCATCTCTCTTTTTCTTTTTGAAAAATGTCAAATCCGACTCCATTAAGTCCGACTCCATTGATGACTGTGCGCCCTCTTTCTGAAAACCTTGCTTCTCTTGAGGCTTACCCCTGTTCCACTACTTTGGAAAAGATGAAAAAGTGGGTGGCCAAGTACTACCTCCCTTCTTACATCACACCGAGGTTACCTTTGCTGGGATCTTATGCTTACGCAGCTGCTTCTTCGGGGGAGGTTACCGTTTACCGAGCTCAGCTGAAAGCCGGTCTACGGTATCCCCCTCATCGCATGATATGCGAATTCTGCAAATTCCACGGTATTGCCGTGAACCAACTCCCCCCAAATTCTTACTCTTACTTTAATGTTTTCCTCTGCATGTGCGGGGTGTTCGGCATAAACCCCCACTTCCTCTTCTTCATGCAATACTACAAACTCCACCCGGTCCTGAAGGGTGGTTTTTACTACCTCCTTCCCCGAGGGTCCGGGAGTAAGAAGTTTATGTTTACCTTTGACAATAAGGATAGTTGGCGAGGGTGGCAGAAGAAGTTTTTCTTTTTCCGGGTTCCCGAGTCTTGGAGACATGTGCCTATTAGATGGGCTTCGGGGACTTTGAAGGTCGACGTCGTCGATCCCCGGAAGCTCCTCACTCCGATATTGCTTGCCGATTTTGACAACTTCGACAAACGTATTCAGTTAGTGGCGGACTGGGACTCCGGGGCTCCGTCACGTTCACCCTACCCTTTTCCCATTAAGTGGGATCTTATGTCAGAGGAAGTTCTTTGGGAACTGGGAGTGATAACTGCCCATAAGAGTGATCCCGGCATGCCTGTGCCTGTTCTTCCGGGGAAGAAAGCCTGGATAGTCATGCTTCTTCGGCGTGAAATTTCTTATCAGGCTTTTTCCGAGAGTAAGCCATCTTCCAAGATTTGGTATCTGCTTTCCTTTTGGACTTACACTGATATTTTACCTTTTTGCAGAGATGGGCGATTAGTCTGCCGAGTTTTATAAATCACTCTTCGACAGTCAGGCTAAGCAGGGGGAGCAAGTACGCAGGAAGACTTCTGGTAAGAGGAAGAAGTCGACTGTCGGCTCTTCTAAGTCCAAAAAGGCCAAGGCTACCACTCCTCCTCCCCCCGAGAACGTAGTTGAGGTGGAAGATCAGTCCTCTGCTCAACTTCCGACCGCCGAGAACCCTTCTTCGGACCCTGACATCCTCGGGGAGACACTGAGTCCTGCCCCTGCTACCGAGATTCCAGCAGAGCGAACGTCTGCCCAGGAGTTTGAAGAGGGCAGAAGGAGGAAGGGAAAGAATGTCACTGAGGATGTTCGGGAGGTCAGTTCTGAAGAGTGCGTCCCCGAAGTTCCACCAGGTTGGTTCCTTAGCCATTCCGCTACAAATCTCAGTATTTTTCGTATCTACGATTTTTTGGATGAATGGCTAAGGGATGATGTCTTGACGGAACTTCGGCGTGACCTTGCAGAGAACGCCCCTACTGCTTCCTGGGTAGAGACTCATGCCCGTCGGAGGGCTCTTCGGGACCGACGGATTCCGCGGGACAAGGTGCCACGGGAGCCCTTCTGGACGTTCACAGAGGACATGGATTTGTTCTCTGAGGATAGCCAGCTGATGGCTCCGCAAATGGCGGCGGGGGTGCTGACTAACGCCACCTTTCAGTCCCTTACCACCGAATGTCCCAGCGAAGAGATCCTTGCGGCGAGGATGACCGAGCACGCTGCTCAGGTGATCCTTCCTTTTCTTGTATTTTAGAAAATTGTTCTTCTAAGCTATCACTGCCTTCCGATACTTATTTGGCGCCTCTGTTTTTCTGCAGCTTTTGGCATATAGCGGGTACTTCCGCGCCTGGTCAGCGAAACAAACGGAGACCCGCTCTCGGTCCGAAGATTCCTTGCGCAAGACGAAGGAGTCTCTCGCCCAATATGCCCTAAAATATGGCGAGTTAAACAAAATCGCGAAGGAGGACCTTGGGAGTCTTCGGGCCGAGGTTGTGTCCAGCAGGCAGGAGCTTCTTACTGATTTCTCAGCCAAGGTTGAAGACCTCGGCTCAAAGTGCGTGACTCTTTCTTTAGAGAATGAGGCCCTTCGGAAGAAGACCGCTCAAGACGGCGAGGATCTTGCGAAGGCACTCGCTTTGAATGCCGATCTCCAGGCTGAGATTGCGTCGCTGAAGAAGAAGGAGACGAAGAGCAGGAAGAAGAAGAAGCTGGAGGAGAAGATTGTCGCGCTAAAAGCTGAGCTGGCGGCTCTTGGCGCCGAGAAGGACCGTAGCGAGCAAATGTCGAAGACGTCTTACCAAGATGGTTTTTGCTTGGCTCGTCACCAGGTCCTCGCTCGGCACCCTGGGCTTGACCTTTCTTACTTGTCTGCTTTGGATTTTCCCAAAGAGCCCAGATCTTCATGGTCCAAAGTCGAGTTCCTCAATCTTCCTCCGGCTCGGCCTGTGTCTTCGACTGAGCCATCCGGGGATGATAATGTTGAAGAAACGTCGGATACCCCTGCTCAGTCATAGGCTTTCTTCTTCCTTCTTTGTATTTTTTGCCTTAGAATTTTTTAATGAAGAATTTTTTCCTCCATTCTCCGTTCTTTCTCCCGAATATGCCTTCTCAGAAGCTGGTATGATTCTAAGTGTGCATTTTTGGCGAACACCTGCACCTTATTTTTCGGAAGGAACCTTTTTGGACTCCTTTCTTGTTCGGACGGGTTTTTAAGCTTAGTAAGGAATTTCGTAAGGAAGAATCGTCAAGGCATACTCTTTCGGTAACGAGGGCATATTCATCATGTATTTTTACTGACGACTTCGGGGAGGAGTATCTTACAGGCTTTCTTCGAAAAAATGTCTAAGTATAGAATTTTTTCAGAGAGTCTGAATGCCAAGTATTCTTCAACTCTACTCCCTCAATATTACCCAACTTAAAGACCCCTGGGCGAACTTCGTCGAGGACCAAATAGGGTCCACTCCAATTTGCCCGAAGTACCCCTTTCGATGGCCTTCGCTGTTCGAACTCGGCCTTCCGGAGAACAAGGTCTCCCTTTTTTATCTCCTTTTTTCTTACATGTAAATTGGCGGTGCGTGCTATCCGCTGCTGGAAGGCCTTTCTCCTCAACTCGGCCATTTCGCGGTGTTCTTCGAGGAGGTCCAGTTTTGCTCTCAGTCCAAGATCATTTCCTCCTTCATCGAACACCTGTACTCTTACCGAGGGCTGCATGATTTCAATGGGAATGATGGCCTCAGTCCCGTATACGAGCGAGAAAGGAGTCTCTCCCGTGGCTCTTCGGGGAGTCGTTCGGTAGCTCCATAGCACACTTGGGAGCTCTCCTGGCCATTTCCTTTTTGCCTCTTTTAGCCTTTTCTTCAGGCCATCTTTTATTGTTCTGTTAGATACCTCGACCTGCCCATTGCTCTGAGGGTGAGCCACTGGGGCAAAATGTATCTTGACGCCAAGGTCCTCCATGAATTCCTGGAACCCCTTGTCCGTGAATTGAGTCCCGTTATCGGCCACTATCACCCTCGGAATGCCAAATCGGCATATAATGTTCTTCCATACGAATTTTTGAGCGTCCTTCGCCGAGATTGATGCTAGCGGTTCTGCCTCTATCCACTTAGTGAAATAGTCCACTGCGACGATGCAAAATTTTACTCCGCCGGGGGCATTTGGGAGAGGTCCGATGAGATCAATGCCCCATATGGCGAAGGGGCAGGGATAGTCTGTTGCATTTATTCTTTCCGAGGGTAGCTTTTGGATATTGGCGTGCCTTTGGCAGTTGTCGCATCTTCGGACGAATTGCCTTGCGTCCTTCCTTAGGGTAGGCCAAAAGTAACCTTGGCGGAGTATTACTCCTGCGAGGGCGTCTGTTCCTATATGGGAGCCACACACTCCTTCATGTACTTCTTCAAGTATTACTTTGGCGTCGTCCTCGCCTATACATCTTTGTAGAGGGCTTGCGTACCCTTGTCTGTACAGCTCTTCCCCAATAAGGAAGTACCTCCCTGCACGCTTTCGGACCTTTGCGGCTTCTTTAGGATCCTCGGGAAGCTCTGAAGTTGCCAAATATCTCTTGAGGGAGCTTTGCCATCCCTCCCCCAAGGTTTTTATGCACATTAACTCCGTGCTGGGGTGTTTTAGCACTTCAGTGGGTTCCTTCGCCTTGGCCAAGGCATCCGCTTGGGTATTATCCCTTCGGGGCACGTTCTTTATGTGCACCGACTCGAAATCCTCAATGAGTTTCTGAACGAGGTCGTGATACTTAGCCAAAATTGGGTCCTTTGCCGCGTATTCTCCCTTCGTCTGTCGGACTATTAACTGTGAATCACTGTGGGCCACAAGGTTCTTCACACCTACTTTTCTGGCCATTTTCAGTCCGGCTATGAGGGCTTCATATTCGGCAATGTTATTGGTAACATTAAAACCGAATTTGACCGCTTTAGAAGCTTCCATGCCTTCGGGACCCTGAAGAACTATTCCAGCTCCTTGATGCTCTGCGCCTGACGCTCCATCGACGAAGAGCTTCCATTCTGGGTCAGTCTCTGTTTCACCTCCCGCGAGTGCTTCGGTCTTTTCAATCTCGGGGATCTCAGCTATGAAGTCTGCAAGTGACTGAGCCTTTATTGCCCTTCTAGGCTCGTAAGTAATGTCGTATTCACCGAGCTCAATGCACCATTTTGAGAGTCTTCCCGAATGCTCCACTTTTTTCATCACATCTCGCAGGGGCAAATTACTTCGTACGGTGATGGCGTGTCCTTGGAAGTAAGGTCGCAATCTCCTACCCGCCAGTACTAACGCGTAGATAGCTTTTTGGAGCAACGGGTACCTCGTCTCGACGCCATGCAGGGACTTGCTTATGTAATACACCGGCCATTGTTTCCTACCCTCTTCTTTCACTAAGACGGAACTCACTGTCTTTTCAGTGACTGCGAGGTAAAGAATTAGAGGTTCCCTCTCCCGAGGTTGCCAAAGTGTTGGGAGGCGAGTTAGATAACTTTTGAGCTCTCCCCAGGCTTTCTGGCATTCTGTATTCCATGGATGTTCCTGGATTCCGGAGGTACCACCTTCCTTGGAGACTTTGGTGAGTACTTTGAAAAACGGGCGACATCGGTCACCATACCTGGAGATGAATCTACTTAGGGAGGTGATCCTCCCGGTAAGCCTCTGTATGTCTTTGATAGACGTAGGTGTCCGAAAATTCAGCAGGGCTTTCACTTTCTCAGGGTTAGCGTCTATTCCCCTTTCTGACACCATAAACCCGAGAAATTTTCCTGCGTTTACTCCGAACACACACTTTTCGGGATTAAGGCGAATGCCGAACTCTCGAAGTCGTTGGAAGGTTTCGGTTAAGTCGGTGATATGATTACTGGGCACTTTGCTCTTGACTATCATATCGTCGACGTACACTTCCATGTTCCTACCGATCTGCGCGTCAAATACCTTGTTCATCAGTCTTTGGTAGGTGGCTCCTGCATTTTTTAGCCCAAAGGGCATTTCTGACATAGCAGTAAGTGCCTATCTCTGTGATGAATGCCATTTTTTCCTCATCCTCGGGGTTCATTCGAATCCGATGATACCCGCTAAAGGCGTCAAGGAAGCTAAGCAGTCCATACTCGGCAGTTGCGTCTACCAGCTGATCTATGGCCGGTAATGGGTAGGAGTCTTTTGGACAGGCATCGTTTAAGTTTCGGAAGTCGATGCACATTCAGAGCTTTTCACTACCCTCTTTTGTGGCTATAACCACATTGCTAAGCCATTCGGGGTATTTTACTTCCCTTATTACCCCGGCCTCAATGAGGCGACTAACTTCGGCCTTGACGAAGGTCTTTTTGTGAGCTGATAGATTCCGTTTTTTCTGCCGAACTGGTCTGACGTGTGGTTGCACTCTAAGATTGTGGTGGATTATGCTGGGGTCAACCCCAGGCATATCCTTCGACGAATAAGCAAATAGATCCTTGTTCATGCACAAAAAGGATACAAGCCTCTTTTTGTCCCCTTCGGCCAGTTTTTTCCCAATTCGGGTTTTTCGGCCGGGGATCAATTCTACATCTTCTGTTTCTATTTTTTCGAGGCTTTCCGTTTCTTCTGCCGTTGCCTTTTCATCCATCAAGACCTTTTTTCCTTCTGCCGAAGTCTGTACCTGGATCTTGGTTGGGCTTTGCCTGGCCCTCGTGAAGACTTTTCTAACCTCGGCCTGATCTATGAAGATTTCAGCATCTCCGTCTTCGGTGGCGAAGGTGACCGTCAGGTACCTTACGTCTGGCCGAATGTGAAAATTGCCCTGAGTCTGCCTTCCCAGAATGGCGTTATATGCTGACGGTACATCAATGACTATAAATCTTGTCCTGCCGGAGGCGATTAACTCTTCTTTGCTTTTGGGCGAGACCCCTTTCAGCATCACAGGCAGGTCGATGTACCCAAGGACTGGAAGTTCAGATGGTCCGACGCCGAAGGTGGGGGAACTGACTGGGCTAAGGTCACTTTTTGAGATGTCTAATTTACCCAGCAGATGAGAAAAAATGACGTCGGTGTTCGAGCCGTCGTCGAGGAGCACTCTCTTGACGTCCCAGTTCCCTATCCTTGCCATGACAAGGAGGGGGTCGTCGTGAGGGAACTTTATTACAGACCCATCCCTACGGGTGAGCCTTCGCGAGGAGCTCCCGTACTCCATGACGGAGACTTCTCTCATTTTTCTTTTTCTCTCGGCCGAGGGTATCCCAGTAGTGATGGTTTGGATAATCCCTGCCGAGGGTGGCAGACTTTTCCGGGGGCTTCGGTCCCGCCGTCTATCTGAGTCATACTCTTCATTGTCTGCTCTCCTCTGCTCTTCCTTTCTCCCTTTTGGAGAGGGCATCCGCAGATATCGTCGAAGTTGACCCTGTTTGATCAGGGACTCGATGTACTTCTTCAACTGATAACAGGCTTCAGTGTCATGGCCATGATCCCGGTGAAATTGACAGAATTTTTTCATATTCCTTTTATTCTCCGGGGCCATGGCCTTTGGCCTTGGGACTGTGGTCCCTTGCCTTTCTAGCGCCATTAGAATGCTAGCTCTTGTGGTGTTCAAGGGAGTGAATGCTGCGGGCCTCTTCCCTCTTTGCCTGCGGGGCCGTTCTCCCTCGTTCTGCTGGCGCGGCTGATGGCTAGGTCCTTCGGCGCGAGGGTGTTCGCCCTTAGGTCCTCCCATTCTGAGTTCTTCGGCCGTCATGTGTTGTTCGGCTCTTCTGTAAAATTCCCCAAGAGTTTCTGGGGGGTCTTTGGAGAACTCGTAAAACAGCTGGGAGTCCCTCCGCAGTCCTCTGACCATTGCCAGGATGTGAATTTCCGGCCGAAAGTCTGGTACGCTCAGTGCTTCTCGATTGAACCTTTCAACATAATCGCGGATGGTCTCCCCTCCTTTCTGAGCTATGTCAAACATTTGCACTAGCATTTTGGCAGTTGGCCTACTACCAATAAACTGTTGGGTGAAAGCAGTAGATAGTTCTTGGAAGCTCAGCAAACTTCCCTAGGGCAAAGAGCTATACCACACTGTTGCTGGTCCTGAGAGCGTCACCTCAAAGCATTTACAGAGCGTGGCGTCGTCCACGCCATGGAGCACCATACTTTGCTTATATTTTGTCAGGTGCACCTGGGGGTCACTTCGCCCGTCATACGTTTCCAGGTGAGGAACCCTAAAATCACTGGCCATTGGCGCCTCTACTACCTCGCGTACGAAAGGCGACTCCTCTCCGGTGTAGGAGTCGGACAACCGGGACCAGACTGGTTTTCGGGAGATCTATTTCTCGACCTTTTCCAGCCTTCCTAGGATCCTTTCCATAAGGGCGGCAGTGTTGGCTCCTTCTTTTCGTCACGCGTTCGCCAGTGGTGGTGAATTTCTCCCTCGCCTTGGGGAACGACTCCGGCGAAGGGAAGATGGGGACCTCTGGTAAGGGGACGCGCTTCGTTGACAGGAGGCCCTGGATTCTTTTGGGGCTCCCCTTCTGGCGGGCTGCACCCCAATGGGTTCACTTTTCGTTGAACATGCGTCAAGGGAGTCCCCACTCCTTGAACTCCAGTGGGTAGATCTCGAGCTCCTTTCCCGACGAATGGTCGGGGGTGAAGCCCTTTGAGTGGGTGGAGGTTGCGGCAACCTCTGATCAAGCTGCTGAGTGATTTCGGCAACGATAGAACGCTGGAAATCTTGTAGGAAGCTCATCGTTACCGTTACAGTACGATCGTCCTCCATCACAGAAGTTTCTGCCATAGGCAGAGTGGTCGCCTGTTGAGTCTCAGGTGCGAGGGGGGATCTTGAAATCCCTTTGTCCTTCGAGCGCCGAGTCTCCACGACGGCGACATGGGATAGAGTTCCCACAGACGGCGCCAAATGATGGCCTGCGGCGGCTTCATCGTGTGTCATTGTACGGGTAGGGCAGACTTCTGATAGAGGAGAACACTTTGGGAGGAGATTCCCCGGTGGAGAGTACCTGAAATACTCCAGAAAATGCGGGTTAGGAGGTCCCTGGTGTGTATTCCCGGGGAGGAGCCTCCGACGCCCAAGTCAATACTTTCAGATAACTGAATTATGTGCCCTTTTGTGTATTCAAAGAGAACTTTTTTTTTACCTTGCTAGGACGCTTTCTGGGTGTTTTATAAAGGAGGCGTACAGAAGCCATTCTCCTCTTGTGGTCGTCCCAGATTACGACACGCGTCCGGTGGGATGCGATCCCTGCTTTTCCGGGAATGAAGGGACGCTTATCTCAGCAAAAGTCGCCTGGTTGACAGCCTAGGCATTCCGAGAGTGTCGTATCGAGGTGTCCCTATGATGGCGTGCCCCAGTGATTGCGTGTCAGAATGTACTTGGGGGACGACTTTTTGGGGAGGTGTCAGAGGCTCCTTAAATGCTTTGTTCGTACCTTCCGAGGTTACTCTAACATCTCAGGGAATATATTCCCCGAGGATGGTTCCTCCGAGGGGTACTTCTGTTTCCGAAGAGAGTCCGATCGCTCTACCGAGGTTGGTCCTACCATTTCCTAAGGAAGCGAATTCCCTACATTAGGCCAGGGGGATCGTTTATCCTTCTGACCTCGGCTGGCAGTTTCCCTCTGCCGAAGTCGGTACTCCGTCAAGTCTGGGAGCTCGGCCAGTGATGGGCACCTCGGCTATCAGGTGCGGATATGCCATTATAGAGGTTTTTTTACTTAATCTCCTACTAATATTTTAAATGGACAGGATAAGTAACTAAAGTTTCAAATTAGGAATGAACATACCACTATTTGTTAAAAAGCTAATGGAAAACATTAAAAGTAATAAATTTTCAAATTTTTGGATAATAATGTAATTTTTAACAAACTTTAAATACCTTTTGTAATTAAACTCTCTCTCTTTCTCTCGAATGTTGGTGGAGAGATTGGACAACAGAGATAGAGGAAATGTGGCGACGAGGTTGGGGCACCAGTGACGGAGACTGTAATGGGGCTGGGGTGTTGACGGTGGAAATCAGACCATCTTTTGATAAAAGTCTCAAAGGTCATAATATTTTTTTAAAGATACATAATAACTCCCAGATTTTAAAATTTTCTATTTTGATCATTTTCATTATTTTTTAACGAATAGTGGCATATTTAAGTCATTTTTTAAACATTCGTGGGAGATTAGGCCAAAAAAAACTATAGTGGTAGATTTGCGCCCAACTCAAAACAATAGTGCCAAATTTGAGACTTTTACCTTTTATCCTTTGAGGTGGCTGGATCTTCTATTCCCTGTGATGAGTTATTTTGGAGGAACTAAGTGGAGAATATTCAACAAAGAGAGAAAAGGCTATGCTTTACCTATGCAACAGAGAAGAACCAACACCAATTATGTTTGACAACAGCAGCTTAGTGTAAAAAAGAGACATGACATTCTTCTCTTCCTTTAAAATTTAAGGTTTTTTTGTGGAAAGTATCTGAGAACGCTCTCTCTACCCTTGAAAGTTTTAAAAAATAGGAGTCAAGATGGCTGGTACTTGTTCAAGATATAAAAAAGAGGTTGAATCAAAGGGTAACATTTTCTTCTCGCGCCCAGTTCCTTCCAAATTTGGGCTTATACCTCTGTGACTTCTATACCAGTTTCTAATGGCTGGTCTTGTGCTATAATCAAGAGTAGTTCTTTCAAAATTCAACAATTATGTAAAGTATATACTGTAACTAATATTAATAACTTTTTTAATAGCGTGAGTTGGTTAGTTGTAGAAAGCTTTGTCTTCCATTCCAAGGGAAACTCACAATAGACATAGTATATAATCAATATCGATAAGTTTTTGAATCTTAATAATCATTACTAAAAATTGTACCGAAAGACACGGTTGCTACTAGCTTTTTGTTTTTTTCTTTGCAATTGATTAAATTCCACTTTTGTGACTAATAGTTTGGACATTATTCTATTTAATACCTAAGTTGTAGGCACTATCAACAAGTATACTGGTTGGACAAAAATTGAAAAAAATAGAGGGATAGCTTGGTTTTATACTTGGTGATTAAGGGTTGTGGATTAAGTAGTCGAGTCGGGTTGAATCATATGTTACGAGCCGTCTACTTTTGATTAAAACAAATAAGCCCCCAATTTTTAACAATATTATACCCTTATGCCACCCTACTTCTCCTTGGCCAACAAGTACTCTCCACCTCTATCCTTGTGTAGTTGACGACACAAGACACTAGAAGAGCATCTCACAAAACTACACATGCAAAGTGGGCTAAGTGTGCTACTATGGCAACGTTAAGGAGGTTAGCAAGAGAGCGACTTAGCACAAACGAAGAGTCCACACTTTGATCTAGCTCAGAAGAGAGAGGAATCATTAAGGGAGAGACTTGAAACTCAGATTAAGACAAAGATGATGCACTTGCAAGGCACAGTAAGGTCTAATTAGTGCAAGATGGGCTGTAGACACATGACTGTTCTTGGTAGTGTAATTGGGGATTGAGAATGGTCGTAGAGTGGTAAAGGGTGTAATTTCATTAAAAATAGTGGGTTTTCTAAAACAAATCAAAAGAGGGTCCCTTTCAACCCACGCTTCAACTTGACCCGACCGTTTTTTTTTTATAATAATCAGAAGCAAGTACAAGATATATAGGGTACTAGAAAGATGCCAAAGAAAGCTAGGGAGAAATCTGCCTGTTTCTTAAAACCTGAAAAGTGTCAAACTATAAATTAGTAGAGAATGGTGCATAATGCATTTGGCATGACTTGAGCCACATTGATGATAGTAGATGTCCAAATATGTTGTCAACTGGGCTGGATACTGTAGACTGACCTGGCCACTTAATCACCAAGCAGGAAGACCAAACTGGCCCATAAGTTTTGCGGGCGAATTGGCAGAAATATAAAAGTTTGACGGTCGTAATGGTAAAATAGAGATCTAATTTGGTGCGGAGAGAAGTAGGGGCGAAGTGTGAAACGAAGTCTATCCGCACGTAACACGTATAGTCTGAGCTACCCGGAGCACGAGGCAGAACGAGGGGCTGAATCCGCAATTCAGCATTTCTGGCAACTGCTAGAAGAAAGACTTCTGGTTCAATTCCATTTCAACTTCTCTACCGTCCGTCGTCCCCGGTATTCTCTCCTCCGGCGCCGCCACAGCCTCCACAACGTGGAAACGCCTATTCCAACTCCCATGAAACCGATTCAATTGCTTGCTCCGTCTTCCGAGTGTACTTGTCGATCGTGATTCTTATCACCTGCGTTCTCGTCGCCGGAGGCTTTATTGTCTCTCCGTCAGCGGTGTTTTTCTTTATTTCTTTTTACGGTTTGGTGGTGATAAATGAATGAAACTAGTTTCGTCAGAGAGCATTTATGATTCGTAGATCTAGTTTTGGGACCAAACTATGTCGTTAATTCGACGGAGGAAGGTAGCGGTCTCGGATTCGGAGCCACCGATTGAGAAGAAACAAGACGGAGAAGAGTCCAAAAAGACCCAGTTCAGACCCAGGTCCAGGAGTAGGAAATGGTCGTGCGTCGACAGCTGTTGTTGGTTCATCGGTTTCATCTGCTCGATGTGGTGGTTCTTGCTCTTCCTTTACAACGCAATGCCCGCGTCGCTTCCTCAGTACGTCACCGAGGCTTTTAGCGGGCCGACTCCGGATCCTCCCGGCGTCAAACTGAAGAAAGAGGGGTTGTCGGCAAATCATCCGGTCGTATTCGTGCCGGGCATTGTCACCGGAGGGCTTGAATTGTGGGAGGGGCACCATTGTGCTGATGGGTTGTTCAGGAAGCGCTTATGGGGCGGCTCCTTTGGGGAATTGTATAAAAGGTAAATTGATTTTGTGGGTTTTTAGGGATCAGGGTTTGTTTATCTATTTGATTATGGGTTTTGGAATTTTTATTTTTCAGAAAGTTATTGAAGGTTGTGTTTGAAAATTTTCTTTTTAATGTTCGGTCATTGAAGGTCTGTTTGGATTTGGCGTGCCTATTCCGGAAGAGTTACATGTGAACAAGTAGAGCTTTTGGGACCTTTTTGTTGAGTCAAGACATTTTTTTAACTTCGCATCTTTTGAATGGTTTTCTCTTAGCTAGGAAGCTTTTGGGGAGCTATTTTGCCATTAATTTGCGAAAAGTTTGATTCTAGAACTCTTTTCCTTTGATGTTTATTAGCTTGAAACCCTTTCCAAGAAGGCCGCTCAGAAGTATTTCGTAGGGATTCTTCATGTGGACCAGAATATACTGTGGTTCCAGAAGTTGAATGTCGTATGAATATGTTAGTAGACAATACTGTTACCAAGGGTGACAGCACTGCGAGGAGATGCACTAATTGTTTTATGAGGTTGCTGGTACTTGGAGTGGGAAGTGGTATTTTCATAGAACTGCAAATCTAGAGGGCTCAGCTGCCGGGACTTAAAATTATTTGGTCTTAATCTCTCTTTTGTGTCTTGAATCTGGATTGCTTCACTTTATGTGGTAGAAGCAAATTATAGTCATATGCAGCTGTTGGTTGAAAGCAAAGTAGAATGGTTATTGAACAATGGTGCCATAGCAAATGCATGAGGAAACATTGGGTTTACATTAAACCAATGATGGGAATTTTGTTTTATTCAAATTCTCTTGTCCTGTGATGCCACTAGGTCTCTTTTCAAATCTCTGGAAATACTGTTCAGTCTAGTAGTTGAAAGACTGAAACATTATCAACCTTGGAAATCTCTTTGTGGTCTGGTTTTGTTTGCCAAGAAAGATAAATCCAAGCATTTTCAGGAAGTTTAAGAAGTCTTACTTGTCCTTTAGTTGCATTGTTTCTCTATTTCGTTGCAGTAGTGTTCAATTGTAATTTATATGTAAATTGCTGTACGAGGTATTTATGTGGCGGTAGATACTTATTTTGGGGGCTTGTAGCCTGATATTTATGCAATGAAAGAGGAGAAGAGGCAAGCAGCTATCTGAGGAAGAAAGTGAGTTTCTGGAGGTCATGAAGTTCCCTTGAATGAGCCATTGAGATTGGTGGCTTTCTTTAACAGGCCCTAATTTCCTTAGCCATGCTCCGGAACTCCTTCCATAACTCGGGATCATAAAAATTGGTATCAGATTTGGTTGTTTTGGGGATCCTTAACTGGTGCTTAAGCAGTAGTTTAAAGCTTTCGTGGCTTGGACTTAGGAGCACCAAAGACTGGATATTGAAGAGTGAGAAGGAGATCAGGAGGCTCGAATAATTGCAATAATTGACCTGTGAAATTGTTCCAACGAGGAGAGAAAGGAGAAAAGAAGGAGTATGAAGTGGGAATTGTGAAGTGTGTGTGAGCAGTTAACATCTGATCACAGAAGAAAATCAAGCAAGTTGCTGAAAGAAATCAAGAGAGCATAAACAACTTTCCAGTTTCTAATAATCAGTTTGGGTTGCCTGTTATAGTGATGAATCATGCTAAATTTGGGGGGGTTAACACTGCAATATGTATGGATTCTAACAGTGTCACTGTTGTGGAATGAGTGTGAACAGACGAGCAAGCAGCTGATTATCCTAGAAAGAAATATGATTTTCTAGGGGACGAAAGGTCATTGATTGATTTGATTCCCTACCATTGGATGGGATGTTCAGTTTTCCATGGGAAGCTGCTTGGAACATGGCAGCATCCTCAAAAGCGCCATCTTTGCTCCAGACACTGTTTGGCAGAGTACTTGTACAGCTCATAATCTTCAGGATAAGTGGAATTTTGTTAACAGGTGCTTTTGTACAAGTTTGAGGCAGGGTCCATTTGTCCTGCTCTTCTACACTCTCATTGAACATGTGCTTTATGGAAGAATTGACTTCTGGACTTTGGCAATTTTTACTTCAGATAGGAGTGAGAGTAGTGTTATTTATTCATCTTTAGTGTTTTCTTATCAGCTTGGAGCTAGTGCAATAGAATTTATTTGATGTTTTTTTTTTTTTGTTTTTTTTGGGGGGGGGGGGGGGGGGGGTTTAAGATCTGAGAGAAGAATAAATTCTAAATTACGTTGTTCGTGGATTTCTGGGAGACTCGTGTTTAGCGAGACTGAGTTTCTAACCAGACTATATTTTATTTTGTTTATATTTTTAGTTTTTCTTGGTAGCCTTGATTGAGTTTAACCTTGCTATTTCATGGTAACTGTCCTTGAAACTGAATATAAATTTCTTAACTGTCCATTGGTTTCTCAACAGACCATTGTGCTGGGCTGAGCACATGTCACTGGATAATGAAAGTGGACTTGACCGTCCAGGTGTTAGGGTCAGGCCTGTTACTGGACTTGTGGCAGCTGACTATTTTGCAGCAGGTTATTTTGTCTGGGCTGTTCTGATAGCAAATCTGGCTCGGATTGGGTATGAAGAGAAAACCATGTATATGGCTGCATATGATTGGAGATTATCTTTCCAGAACACTGAGGTAATTCATCACTCAAAATTTCATGTTTCTGATTAATTTTCATCAGTTTATTCCTTGTTGGTTGATGCATGCTTCTGAGTTTCTGTGTGCTACAGCCTGTACTTTTTGTTAATTGCTTCTAGGTGTTTAGACATAAATCTGACCTGATATCTCACCAATCTGCCAAAAATGAATCAACCAGGTGCGAGATCAAACACTGAGCAGGATAAAAAGTAACATTGAATTAATGGTAGCCACGAATGGTGGGAAAAAGGTGGTTGTTATTCCTCATTCAATGGGTGTACTTTACTTTCTGCACTTCATGAAATGGGTTGAAGCACCAGCACCTATGGGCGGCGGGGGTGGATCAGATTGGTGTGCTAGGCATATAAAAGCTGTAGTGAATATTGGTGGACCCTTTTTGGGCGTTCCAAAATCTGTTGCAGGGCTATTTTCTATGGAGGCCAGGGATATAGCAGTTGCAAGGTATGCTTTTTGAATGCCATGATGTTAATTGCAGTTGATTTGTGTCTGTTGGAACATCTTTAATGTGTACTTTAGGTCAGCAGAATTTATTGCTTTCTCATGAATTCTGATTGGTTTGCATCTAAGGCATTTTTGTTAAGTTAATACCACTCTAATCTTGTTGTGCTGCTTTAGGAATTCCTCAGGATCCATTTTCCAATATGTAGGTGTTAGATCTGTATAATGTATTGAAATTCTTTTGCTGTATGTCCTGGTTGTCTTTGGTAGGCCCCCCCCCAAAAAAAAAACAGTCCACTCACTGCTCAAATGAAATGTCTTGAAAGTGTACTGTTGTTGGTAATGCAGTTTAGTAAATTCTGGGATCCGCTCTCCTCAGTTCTTACTTTCTGTTTTAGCTTTGGCTACCTGTGTTTATAATTATATCCCTAGGCTGTTGACATTTTCATTTGAGGGTAGATTTTCAAGCTATCTGAAGTGGTGCACTGAGGCTGCAGTTTTTTTAAATCTGAACTCATTAAGTCATGTGTGATATCACCAGGTTATTGACACAAGTGTAATCTGCATTTTCATTTAGTTTTCAGAGATTAATGAAAAATATTTAAAAACAGGGCTTTCGCACCAGGTTTTCTGGACAACGATGTATTTGGTCTTCAAACTTTACAGCACATTATGAGAATGACTCGTACATGGGATTCAACGATGTCAATGATACCAAAGGGTGGGGAGACAATATGGGGTGGCCTTGATTGGTCACCTGAAGGTAGCTTTAATTGCAGTGCCAGGAAGTTCAAGACCAATAACACTCAGACTGAAGATACAAATGGAAATGGTAACCGCAAGGCTGTAAATTATGGAAGAATTATATCCTTTGGAAAAGATATGGCTTTGGCAGATTCCTCTAAGATAGAGAGGGTTGATTTCAGGGTAATGTCCAAACACAGATTTGGTAGCAATATTTTGGACAACACTTAAGAAAACTAATTGAACTAGAATGGTTATGCTCTCTTTCGTCTTTTGGTTTGTTTGCACCTTCTGGACTTATTGGCATGCCCCGAAGTCAACTTAATTAATTTTTCACTATCAGCCTTGCAATGTAACATAACCATGATGACAGAATCAGTTAATCAACTTATCACTGTTCGTTAATCAACATATCACTGAACTTTTTCAATGCATGTGGAAGAACATTTGAAGATGATCAAACTTCATGTCATCTTTTCCTTTTACAGGAATTTTGCTAGGACAAACACTCCATGTAATGAATTCATAATATCAATATAAGTTTTGGGAGTTGACTGACACTATGAATTTTATGTTGACCACAAGTCTAGATGACTATAGTGCTCCGATAAATCTGTGTTTGATATCATGTATAGTGAGCCATGAAATCTTGCATACTAATGCCTCCTCTCTCTCTCTCTCTCTCTCTCTCTCTCTCTCTCTCTCTCTCTCAGTTTTTAGACTTTTCGTTAAATTCCATTTAGGATTGTATATATACTTGTTACAATAAGCATTTTCAATGAATGACCAGTTGTTCCTCAAACTCCTAGCTGGGTTATAGTTCATAACTCAAGAAAATGTAATCATGTTTGTCACCAGGGTGCAGTGAAGGGCAGCAAGCTTCCAAACACAAGCAATTGTGATGTGTGGATAGAATACCATGAAATGGGAGTTCAGGGCATTAAGGCTGTTGCAGATTACAAAGTCTACACGGCAGGATCAATTTTGGATCTGCTAAACTTTGTCGCACCAAAGTTGATGGCTCGAGGAGATGCCCACTTTTCACATGGGATAGCTGATGATTTGGATGATCCTAAATACCGGCATTACAAATATTGGTCAAATCCCTTGGAAACTAGGTAAGATTTCTAAACTTTTTGTCCTTGTTATGTTTGCTTCTGTTTTGTTACATAAATCAATGAGATGAAATGATAGTGCTGTTAATTAGGCAGAACTTTTGGACTACTTGCTACGGTAACTTCAGCAGGAAATTTGGAACCAAATTGTTTCATCTGAGCTTTTTGAATATTATCAAAGTTGTTGTTTTTGGATCATAGAATAAGTTCAGCTGTTATACCGTGAGAACTTGATAATTAGAGGTGTTGAACCAATCTTCATGTTATACAGCGACCCACAAATGCATTACTTAACATTTTCAGCAATCTTCCAGGTTACCAAACGCTCCGGAGATGGAGATCTATTCAATGTATGGTGTTGGGATTCCCACGGAAAGAGCATATGTTTACAAATTGACTCCACAGGCTGAGTGCTATATTCCATTCAAGATAGATACCTCTGTGGAGGGTGGAAGTGAAGAGCCTTGTCTAAGAGGTGGTGTTTTCTCTGCTAATGGAGATGAAACTGTTCCTGTCTTAAGTGCCGGTTTCATGTGTGCGAAAGGATGGCGGGGAAAGACACGATTCAATCCTTCAGGCATCCGCACTTATGTGAGGGAGTATGATCATGCCCCACCAGCCAATCTTTTAGAGGGCCGGGGCACACAAAGCGGTGCCCATGTGGATATAATGGGTAACTTTGCATTAATTGAGGATATCATACGAGTTGCAGCAGGAGCCACTGGAGATGAGCTGGGTGGTGATAGAGTTTATTCAGACATCTTCAAATATTCTGAGAAGATCAACTTGCAGCTATAGATTCACATGGCAAGTATTTGAAGTTAAAAGCCGCATTTCCCAGCGGTTCTGTTTCTTACAATACCTTCCCCTATTGTGCGTCATTCTTTCAGCGACATGAGTTCAGAGCGCCCCTGATGACATCTACGGATGCCATGACGATGGGATGTGCAAGTTTTAACGCATTGTATTGAAGTGTTGAAGTGAGCTTGGGGAAGAAAGCAACATATTTTCACGGCCAGTCTTGTTGTATTGCTAGCTTTTCTTCGTTCATCTCTATTTCTTTTCCAAGCACCACTAAAGGTATACAGAGATATTGGCACATTCAATTCTTATTGTTTATTTGAACTGTAGACAATAAAATCTTGATTAGGCTGTTCAGAATTGGGGAAGGCGAAGCGAAAATAGTAAATCTGGCACTGAATTTGATCGTTTGGTCCAGATGTGTCGCTCTCATTTTCTCTTTTTTTTGGTGTTCTACTTTTCTTTTTCCTGTTTGGCCCAAAATCTCCATTAAAGCGTATATATGTCATGAGCTTAGGCGCACTCCAACGAGGCAGCCCCTTCCGCAAGCAGATGGCAGAGCTTATTACTTTACCCTGAGACGAAGATAACATTCACTTGTTTCTGAAGGTGATAGGCCCTTTAAAAAGGGGATGCAGTATGTAATCCTACGCTTTTTGGTGAGCCTTTTTCCCAATTATTTTTTCCACTACCCATTTAAGAAGTGTTGAAGGGAACTTCGCCTGTGCTTGATTTCGCATTTTTCCAGCACTTCATGGTAATCTCGCATGCTTACAGTGGCATACCACGATACATGATGAAATGACAAAATATAATTGGACACATTTTGAAGATTTTTCATTAGTTTTTGTTGCTTTGTCTTTGCAGAAATGGTTAGATCCTCTGACGGTTCGACTATGGTGCTTTCCAATATGAGGCCTAGAGCAATAATGCTTTGTCACTAGTAGTACTACACAAAGATATTGCTAAGCTTGGCATGAATATAGATATTATTTCTTTCTTTCTGTTTTGAGAAATTAGTATGTAGAGAAAAATGCATAACAAAGTTGTTTTTAATGTTTTTCACCTTAAAACAATATTACTACAATTTGAAATTAACATCCTACTGAAATTTTAAATATGGCAATTATTTAATCAAATATGTGAAAGTTATATTTTTTTTCATTATGTGAGGTATGAACAAAATATTAGATGGTTACAATTTTTCTTTTAAGTTTTTTATTTTGGCCTAAATATATACTTAGCCCATCAACTTAGACAGAGTTAGTCCACAACTTGGCACTTAGTAAATGTTGGCCTTCAAACTTTACAAAAGCTTGCAACTTAGTCCATTTACTCAAATGTATTGATAGAATAATTACAAAAACACTCATGATCTCTTTTGATTTGTAATAAAAAGTACTCTTATTTTAGACTCATCTAAATACACCTTCCATCCTCCTCGGCTTCTCCCTATGCCTTTACAAAATTTGTTGTTACCACCACACTTTGCTGTTGTCTACCACACCGCTATTGCCTCCTTTTTCCCAACTGCCTTCTTGGGAACAGGGCGACTCCGTCACCACCTCAACAATTTTTGTTGACTAGTCCACCCCTAAATTTGATTCGTAAAAGCAGTAGTCACATTCTTTATTTCTATAAATGACCCATAACCTCAATAATTTCTTCTTCAACCACATTAGGTTCCCTTTCATTTTCAACCTCGTCTATAAAAAATTCCCAATCTTGGCAAATAGAGACACACCCGATAGAACATTGCTCGGCTTTAAGTCATCGTGAATTATTGGCAGATCCCACCTATAAAGATATTCAATCCCCTTGACAACACCATAATAAAAAATTTAATCTTATAAAGCATTCATTATGGGCAATTACGATTGAGTAGAGCTTTCTGTAGGTTGTTATTAAGCATGAGCTAGTAAACCAAAATCATATGATGTCATTTCCTATTTAAGGAGAAGCCGTGTACTGGGATGATGAGCTATGAATTGACTCTCGATACAAAGAGTAGCTCATTTGAAAACTTGTGCTCCCCTTGAAGAATGCCCGCGCCGATGATCTTGACTGCAACTTCTCTGTTCTTCTCATGTAGGGTGGCCTAGAAGACGGAGCCAAGCCGCCCTTACCATGAAGGCAATCGAGGGAAAAAGAGGCAATGACGCAGTAAAGAGCAAAGTAGGAAAATTGGTACAATAGTTTGGTCCTTCAATTTTGCAAAGGTAAAAGGAGAGGAGGAACAAGGGGTTATGTGGATGATTCTAAAAAAAGAGTAATTTTTATAATAAATTAAAAAAGATGAATAGGGATTTTGTAATTTTTCTATCAACATATCTAAGCAAATGGAGCGAATCACAAACTTTTGCAAAGTTCAAGGGCAACATTTACTAGTTAATATATTGTGCACATCAAGGGTGATCGTTTGGTTATTTTGGTTTTAATCGAACCGGATAAGTCATTTTTTCAGTTTTCGGTTTTGGGTGGGAACAAACCGAAATAACCAAAATGATTGTGGAAATTGAATAGGAACTGAACCGAAGTTTGGTTCAGTTCCAAACGAATTAGCCAAAAAAAATAACCAATAAAGGAAAGGTCCATTTCCTAACAGCAACCTTAAAATCGAATTGTGCTACAATTTCCAAACAAGTTCCTATTACTAACACACCAAAATATCCAACTTCTAAACACTTAAAAATCCATATATAAAGTTATATATACTTCAAGGCATGCCAATGTCTTTAGAGCCTGATGAACTACAACACAAGGGTGTTGTTGGATTTGTTTCAAACAAATATTTAATTTTAATGATGACAAGTGTATTGTTTTAGTGTGCTTAATATCACTTCATTTGGTCAAAATAAGATTTATTAAACTTGTGCTTAATTTTCAAGTATTTCAAGTGTTATGTCAAAAAATATGTTTTAAGTTTATTGAGAAAACATGATTTTGAAGAAAAGTTAATAGGTCATCCAAATATGGTAGTGTCTGAATCAAGTTTGATTTCAAAATGACAAGTTTTTCTAAGTTGTTTCATGTTTAATCCATTAAAGAAACAGTTTAACATGTCTTTGTATCACCTAAGTCTACCCAGCTCCCAGGTTTACGTTTTAACGTGTTAAAAGGCTTTAATTCAAAGTCTGGAGCTACTGTCTATTTTTGAGATATCAGGCAATGTGTTAAACTCCGAATTTAACCTGTTAATCGTAGGTCTGAAAGCTTCTACCCGAATTCTTTGACTGGTGCGATTTGAGTCAAATTTTGAAATATGACTTAAATGAATTAGAGGATGCCACCTGGACACTATGGTAGAGCTTTTAATGACCTGTCTCTAGGCATTTTTTACCGTTAGATGTCGAAATCGAGTTTAACGTGTTAAACCCAGAATTTAACATGAAGTTTGGAACTTTTTTTTGCACAAAAAACAAAGCAACGGTCACCAGTTTTTTAAGAGCTTTTCCATACTTTATCAGCAAGATTTCAACGTCTCTTTGGCTCTCAAATGAGTATAAAAACATGGAGAAACACCTTGGAGACAACTCTTGGCCATAAGATCAAAGATTCATCATCAAATCCAAGAGAAAAAGTTTATCTTGAGAAATTCATTGTTGTGGTTGTACTTTCACTTGTATATCTAGCAAGAGTGCTATTATGTGAGCTTATGAGTTTGTAAACATTTCAAGTCTTATAATCTCTTGAGTGTGGAGTGATTTCTAGTGAGCCTTGAAGAAAACCAGATAGTGGATTCTAGTAAGCCTTGGAGAAAACTAAAGATTGGTTGGGTGTGAACCTTGAAGAAAACACTATTGTAATCTTGATCAAGAGATAGTTAAGGAAATCTTAAGTGGGCAAGCTTGAGGAGAGGATGTAGACTCCGGTTAGTGGAGTTTAACCTCTATAAATCTCGTTGCACTCTTTTCTTTATCTTCATTTATTTACCTGCTTTATTTGTGATTAGCATTACTTGATTTGTTGTTGATTTTTGGTTAAGTAAATTTAGTAGTAAAATTTGATTTTGCTAAAGTTTTTAATATAACCAATTCACCCCCCTTTTGGTTGCACTTGGGCCAATAGGTGTTATTAATATTGGTGGCCTTTCCTCTGTGGTTGATAGTGTTAGAGCATCATTTGTTTCCAGTAGTTTCATGGGAAATCACAAAATCCTCTTTTTGGTCCAATTTAAGCTAGCATTTTAAGTTATTCCACTTTCATACAAAAAAAAAATAAAAATGAAGTAATCTACCAGTAGACCGAATTTATAAAAAAAATATATAAAATAAAAAAAAAATACAAACTAAAGTTTTACCTGTTGTGTGAAGAAGGCCATGAATCGTGGCAACTGAAAAGGATAAGGCCGCCAGAGAACGCCGCGCTAGACTTCAGGAGGAAGGACCAAGACTGACCAGAGCTGCAGAGCAGATCAGAGAGAGAACTCGAGGGATAACCTACCATTGGATGGCGAGTCTGCGAGTAGGGGCTGAGGTCGACGACGGCGAGTGGGGGCTAGGGCTTGGGTTGAATCTGATCAGAGGTGAGGATAGGTAGGGTCACTAGGGAGTGGGAGACGAAAGGGTATCGGCTAATTGCAAATGAAAAGAGGCAGGGGCAAAGGGGTAACTGGGTAGGTAAGGGATAAGGGTTATTGGGCATGGGTGGATTAGCCCAACAATAAAAAACAAATGAAAAGGTAGGCTAAAGCCCAAAATTCTAATTCGGTTATTTCAATTACCGAAATAATCGACATACACAATCGAAACCAAACCAAAATATCAAACAAACCGAACCAAATTTTCAAAAAATTTCACTTTTTCGATTTAACCCGAATAGTGATCACCCCTAGTGCATATATGTCTAATTAAACATACTAACTTACCTTTAACTCTTCATATATAATCCACATTCATCCAAAAAATTTTAAAAAATTGCCATTAACCACAACTCTCTCTCCCCCTTTAGAAATCCTACCTCATTCCAGCCGCCGTCGTCATCATTGAATCTTCTATCATTACTCACATTTGTATAAGTGTTAAAGACAAATATGCAAAGTATCTACAACAATTGAAAAAAATGTGTGAACAAGTATGTATAAGTGTAATAAATACGTTATAATATCTACAAAAATCTGTAAAAGTGTCTGAAGTAATATGTAAAAAATTTATTATCTTCGAAAATGAAAATGTCTGAATCAATAAACAAAAATGTTTGAATGACTATGTAAAAGTGTTTGAAGCAATTTATAGAAATGACTATAAGAATATGCAAAAAATTTACTATCTTCAAATTAAAAGTGCCTGAAAGAATAAGTTAAAAAGTGTAAATGAATATATAAAAATATTTGAACAAATGTATAAAAGTATGTAATGAATTTTTTTGACACTTTGATATACTATTTTTTAAAAACTAGACAACGATAGTTTGATATCTCTTTCTCTCGCCAATTTCTCTGCTTCTCACTGCCGTCGTCATCCAATGGCCAGGCTTTCCACAGCTAGCCACATTATCTTACCACCAAGCAAGCTAGGAATCAATCAGAGATCTGAAGCTCTCTCCATCTTCACATTGTCCTTGTAAGTTATCTCTATCGTCGTCATGATCTTTACTTCTAGTTGTTGTCATCATCTTGATCTGTAGCCGTCATCTTTTTGTCTGCCATGTCGATCGTTGCCACTCTCACTATTGCCATTGTCATCTTGTCCGCCATCTCGATCTTTTCCATTGTCATCTTGATCTACCGCAGCCATCATCTTGTTAGCCGTCTTGGTCATTGTTACTCTTTCTGCCACCGTTGTCGTCTTTTCCACCATCTCAATGGCCGTTGTCATCATCTTGATCTGTGGCCATCGTTGTCTTGTATACCATCTTGATCATTGTATGCAAACTTAATCTGCAACTTAACTAACTCCAATTTTACCCGCAAATATATGGTGTCAATTGTAATAGTGACGAGTTAGGTATTGATCTCACAGAGAATTGTATGGCAAAGAATTCTATCAAATGCTAACGTACGGTGACCTCACTTTAGCTAGAGGAAACATACCATCGAAACAAGGAATAAAAGGCTAAATTACTAAAATTGTGGATCACCCAACCACCAAACCAAACTAACATCATAACTATTCTAAACATATATTTACAAGGTTTCTAAGGAGTTCTAATCAAATGATTGCTAAATAGACATAGCTTTGACACAAGTACCTAACTAACCCGAAGCATACTTCCTAAAAGTTGTAGGCCAGAAAAATCTAAAGTATCAACCCTTCGCTCTTAAAGTAGGGCTAATTAGCTCCTTAGAACCCCTTCAGACATTCTCATGCTAACCAATTATCCTAAGAACCCTTAAACTTAAGTTCTCCTTTAAGGCCTCGTAAGAATGATAATTCTCTTGAATCTACCATTAGCCACACTCCATTAGCCCTCTTCTAACCTAGGAAAACTCTCCCGAATGATTTCCTAAGTCTAATAAGTTGTTCAACACAAGTGGCCACCAAATAAATAACACATTCAAGCACATGCTAAAAGAATCAACAAAACATGGAAATAATCAATGAGTTATGTAATTACAAGCACTAAATTATCCCAAATGGTTCACAACATCCATAGAAACAACAAATCTACTTATATTTACAAGAATCTAAAACTAAATAAAAAGAGAAGTTATGGTTAGAAGAAGGGAAAAGCACAAAAAAACTCACTATAATTATGGGGGTCTAAACCAATTTAGTCACTATAGTTTTGAGTGGTTCTAATTATATCATTAAAATTATAGTTTGAACCCAAATTGATCATTAATGTTACAGTTTGATACTGAATATGTCACCAGCCATTAAAAACTTAACAGGAAATGTGAGAAGTTGTTGGTTTTGAAATTTTGGGGTAGTTATGTAATTTTTGACAAACTTTAAGAACTACGTATAATTTATCATTTTCATTTTTTTTGTGCGACAATCACCTTTATCTTTTACCAAATCTGCCACTGGTCTCTCCAGAAATAATATTCAAATTATTATCGCATTCTAATACTATAGATAACCCGAATCTTGATAACATGAAACTCATTCATCCAATATTGATGTTTTTTTATTATTTACTTCTTCGTATCTCAGTTTTTTTGTTGTTTGCAAATAGTTGTGTCCAATGCTACATCCTCTGACATCACCTCTGTCACCAGTGGCAAATTCAACAGTGACCGATGTAGTGACTTGCACATAAAATAAATGAAAATGGTAAATTATACAAAATTCCTGAAATTTGTTAAAAATTACATTAGTACCTCAAGATTTCAAACCAAACAACTTTCCGCATTTATTGTTTGATTTTTTAATAGCTGGTAGCATATTTGGTACGAAACTGTAACATTAATAACTAATTTGGGCCCAAACTATGACTTTAGTGATGTAATTGGAACCACTTAAAACTATAATGACCAAATCTGTTCATACCCTTAACTACAATGCATTTTTTGGTATTTTCCCTTTGAAGAACCTAAAGAAATCCTTGTTGTAGAAGAGCTACCACTCCAATCCAAGCAAGAATCTCCATCAAATCAGCTTCTTAACTACCTAATCCATGAAAACCCTAAGAAACCTAGCATAAAAATGTGTTTGGAAGGTTTGAGGACCAAGGGAATCCTCTTTACATGGCTGTTGTTGAAGCATTTTATAAACAGAGAAGGTTTTGTTGCCGCGCCACCAAGGCTTTACAGTACAGTTATTCTTCAGTGTTTTGACTATAATTTTGTGCACACGTGTCTAATTGAGGCGATTTAATAGCCTACATGAAGCTAAGAAGAAGGGCTACAACTTTTGTTCTTTCACCAAAACCCAAATTTGTTAAGAAAAGATCCAAAAATGGGTTGTAATTTACCCCCCTTTTGCTCCATTCACCTTCACCAACAAAACCATGAAAGTAACACTAGAAGGACACTAAATTCTAGTAATTATTACTATGAAGTACACAAATAAGGGTTAAATGGTAGACATGGCATGCACTTAACACACCCCCAAACTTATTACTTTGCTTGTCCCCAGAAAAAGGAAGGAATAATGAATAACTAATGATATAAAGAGTGGACAAGTGAATAAATCAACCAAACCTATCCTATCATGTAAGTTCATCTGAACATACAAGTTATAAACATACAAAATGAACAATGAGGAATAATGACCTAAGTTATACTAATTCTCGTGACAAATGAATGAATCAACCTAACCTAACTTATCATACAAGTTCATATAAACATACAAGTTATGCTAACGACACAAACATATAAAGTAAGCAATGAATAATAATGACCTAACCTACACTAAGTATGCATATTATTACAAAAGTTACTTGCACTAGTCATAATGGATGTCAAGCCTCAAGAATCAAAACAATACAATGATCATAGTGATTCTTCTATATTTTTTTAATCTGGACTTTCAACTCCATTGATTTCTTTCTAATTTCATAGTTTTCCCATGTGAAAGTGTGTGTTGTACCAAATCTACTTAGACTAGTGTTACTCAAAATCAATAAATGTTAATAAATTGACTACTTTAAATTAAAGTTAGCATTAAGAACTCCAACTTTAATTTTTTTTTTTCATATGACTTGCTAAGTGAGTAAACTTAACAAGTGAAGTCAAAAGGGCCTTTTTCTCATTTAAAAACTTCCTTCACCTTAATGATCTTATTTTTTTTCTTTTTTTATTTTATTTTATTTTTTACATAGGTTATTCAATTATTGCTCGTCTTTGAGTTATTGCTTACCACTTTACATTAAAGTCGACTTTTACCTTAGGAGAAGACTCCTTGTTACTAAGTAAGTACATACTCAAAGTGCTTTGCATACTCATTTCTCAAGTCACCATTTTATGTGAAGATCAACTGTTGTCTTAGGGGAAGACCCTCGATCATTAAGTGAGTTGAAACATTGGAGTAAAGAATAAAATAAAATAATCTTTTAAGCATATTATTTAATTAATCAATTAATTAAGGCTTCAAGCGACTCCACAAGGTAAGTGCCAACACTTGCTTCAAGTAATAATCAAACAAATATGAGAGAAGGCAAAGTTCTATAGTCCAATGATTAACAAACACTTCATTCAAATCAATCACTAAGCTAAGCATATTGGTATTGTGTAAAAATATAGTGGGAGAAAATGAACTTAATAAGATCTCAAATTGGGTAAATCATCCAAGATGAAAGATATCCAAGAATCACAACAATCAAAGCATAGTAATACATATCATCTTTTCTCATTGGCTTGAACTTAAATATAGCCAAATACAACTTAAATGAATAAAGAATGAATAAGTTATCTACCTATTATATACAAACAATCAAAATAAAGAATAAAGAATATAAAAAGATAAATGAAATTACCAAAAAAAATTAACTCACTACAAAATGTAAATAAACTACAATTACCTAAAACCTATGCAAACTACATAAAGAAAAGTAAGAGCAAACAACCTAACAAAATCTTCAAGTAGGATTCTCTTTCTCAAACTTAAAATAAATATTATCCTCAATGTTTACAAACAAATAAGAGAAATAAGAATCTTACCCGAGAGGTGGGGTGGTCTTGCCTCCAATTACTCATCCAAACTTGAGGTAATGGTGGTGGAATGATGATGGAGGTGGTAAGTAGCTCCATGGAATTCGGTGGAGAAGCATGATGATGGGTAAAATGCCTCCTCAATGACTTCTATATAGATTTTAACTTACAAAGAAAATCAAGGGAAGAAAATACTCAAAGCATAGGCAAATTCCTCAAAACTCAGTTCATACTAATTCACACTAATTCACTAAGAACTCCTGCAACATTAAGGCAATAATATATCTCCAATCATCCATATTCAATGAACAAAACATAAGGATACCAATAAAGATAAATGATGATATTCTTCATATCCAAATGCATGTCCAACCTAAAGGCAATCATACAACATCACTTTACTCTCCCTACAATTCATAACATCAAACCATGCATATCCATATATATAAATCAACAAATCAAAACCAAGATAACTTTTCTACCATACAATGTATATCCATCCATCAAGCAAGAATTTATCTTCACACTCTATTAAAATAAAAAATAACAAATTCAAGCTAAAATGTTTCAAAGCATGAATTTTGAGAAATCTCTATGAAGCATGAGTTGAAACACTTACAAAGATGGTTTTCAAAGAGAAGGGCAAAAATTTGTTGCATGTATTTTAAGGAATCAAGTTTTGGCTAATTTGAAAGAAAGTAGTGTGTATAGCTTAGAACTTAAAATAAATTTGCTCAAAATTTGCCTAAAACAATTAGGGACTTGCTCCACCACTTGTATTGCAATTTAAGAAAAGTAGTCAAGAAATTTAGCTAAAAATACTAAAACAAAAAAAAGAGAAAAAATATATATAAGCAATAAATATAACTTTAGTCTAAAGCAAAATCACCATAATAATATTGATGGAATTCTTTAACAAGTCATTGGCAATGGCGCCAAAAACTTTATCATGAGATAGAAGTTTATAAAAAATTTTATCAACCTTAACTCCAATCTTAACCGTAAATGTACGGTATTAATTGTAGCAGCGGTAAGTCAGGTGTCAATCCCACAGGAAATTGTATGGCAAAAAATTCTATCAAATACCAAAGTATGGTAACATTACTTTAGCTAGAGAAAACAAACCATGGAAACAAGAAATAAAATGCTAAACTACCAAAATTTTGGATCACCAAACCACCAAACCAAACAAACATCACAACTATCCTAAACACATATTTACAATGTTTATAAGGAGTTCTAACCAAATAGTTGCTACATAGACATAGCTTTGGCACAAGTACCTACCTAACCCAAATCATACTTCCTAAAAGTTGTAGGCTGGAAAACTCTAAAGTATCAACCTTCTTCTGTCAAGGTAAGGCCAATTAACTCCTTAGAACTTCGTTAGACATTGTCATGCAAACCAATTGTCCTAAGACCATTGAGGACAAGTTCTCCTCTAAGGCCTCGTAAACCATTACCCATGCTCCAATAGCTCCTTTCCAACTTAGGAAAACTCTTCCGAGTGATTTCCTAAGTCTAGCAAGTTCTTGAACACAAGTGGCTACCAAATGAATAGCACATTCAAGCACAAGCTAAAAGAACCATCAAAACATAAAAATAATCAATGTGTTATATAATTACAAGTAGTAAATAATCCCAAATGGTTCACAACATCCATAGAAACAACAAGTCCGCACATTTTTTCAAGAATCTCAAAATAAATAAAAAGAGAAATTATGGTTAGAAGAACCAAATCCAAGTAGAAATCCTTGTTGTAGAAGAGCTCCTACTTCAATTTAAGCAATAATCTTCATCAAATCAATCTCTTAGCTCCCTAATCCATGAAAACCCTAAGAAAACTAGCAAAAAAAGATCCTCCCTAGACGACTATTAGCTAAAGCATTTTATAAACATAACAGGTTTTGGCACCACGGCTTCACTTTTAATGTCATGTCCCCAAGACTCGACAACACTGACACTCTTCTGTATTTTGACTATAACATTGTACACAGGTACCTGATTAAGGCAATTCAATAGCCCATGCAAAGCTACAAAGAAAGGCTACAACTTTTATTTTTTTACCTAGCCTAAATTTGCCAAGAAAAGGTCAAAAAATAACTTGCAATACTTGCAATTTGCCCTTCATTTGCTCTAATCACCTTCACCTATAAAAACATAAAAATAACACTAGAAAGACACTAAATTCTAACAATTATTAATATGAGGCACACAAACAAGGGTTAAATGATAGACATGTTATGCACTTATTAAGAATTGATAATGATTTAGGGTGGAGTTCTGATTGAAATTAATTATTCTAGTGTGAGGTAAATTCAAAAATAATATGCTGTCTAATTGTATATATGTCCATAGTATCTATAGTAAACATTTATTAAGTACTGAATTAAGGACTAACTCACACTAGTTGTGCAAGTTCAGGGGCCAAATGTGTATTTAGACTTTTATTTTCTATACTAAAAAATAAGATAAGAAGACTAAAAAGGGATTAAGGAGTGTATGAGATTATGAGTCGCAAAAACATACTCTCGAGGCATTATGACTATTGAACAGTGAGATAACATCTCCATAGCCTTCAGTGATTGATTAGTGATGTACAACATGGTAAGAGATAAAATGATGGATAATCGCAAAGCCGTAGAGCTTGGGGGCAAACTATTAGAATAGTTATGGTTTATACCTACAGGTGGTTAACATATTGAATAGTATCAAGCAAAGAAATAAGTTTAACTTATAGAGCAGAAAACATAGTAAGGGATTAGGAGGGCTTCATGCACCTTAGGAAGGTCGCTAGTTGCCATACACAGTCATGCAACTGCTACAAGATTAGAAGACTTTTGACAAACTCTAAGATTCTTATATTTAATGGGTAAATTTTACTGGGGGTTACCTATTATTGTCATGTCTCAAATAGGTCAATTGCTTTCACTTTACCCTATTAGAGTCCCTTCTATCATCAAGCTCATCCCTATCAAGTCATCTTATTAGTTTTTTTTTTGTTAAATGTGATGGAAAATGCTAGTGTGGCTATTAATAGTGACAACTATTTAGCTATAACTTTCTTATCTAAATCATTAACACCCCAACTTTTCACATTCACGATTTGTACCCTGTCATCCTTCATTCTCAAACCCAACAAAGCTTCAGCCAGTTGTGGTGAGCTTCCAAGGCCTATCTTTTCCTCCAGGAGCTCAACCTCATTTCTTCACAAATCTCGTCATTGTGGTTAATGCAGAATGTTGAAATGCATTACTTTCTATAGAATTTATTTATCTTCTCTATTATCTCCATCTCTTTGCCCACCTGCCTTAGCATTTCATCAATCATCAAAAGCTTGAATGTTCTGCCAGCTATTTGCACTTCAATTCTGCGGTCTGCAGATTCAAAACCCTCTTGATGTACCTTAAAAGACCATATCGGTGTAAAGCTTCTCCTTGCCATCATAATCAGTGAGCTCCCAGCATATTGTTGATGAACAGATTTGCCACTCTATCACCCATAAACTTCAAGAATCACCTCTATTATTATTGGGCTTCAGCCATCAGCTCTAAGGAAGGCATCTTACTCTTCTTGATTGTTACATCGAGAAGAAATAGATCAAAAACTTGATCATTTCCCTTAAGCTATCTTCTTCTCCCCATATCTAGAGCTAGTTCAGTGAGGACCTCATTATTATTTGCAAGCATGGTTTTCTTAAATCGTGGCCTAATTCACTATTTGAACTCATTGTGAATCTCCAAAAGGTGATGCAATCCAGAGCCAAGAACAATGAAATGCTTATGAGATTTCTCCAAATTCCCCTTCAACTGGTCCAAAATCCATCAAGCCTAAGCCTCATAGCCCATCAACAATTTTCAGAATTTGTGAAGGTTGAAGAGGATGAAGGAGGCAATAGAAGGGAATAGCCAGAGCGCCAGAAGCAGCTATAGGTACAATGGTAGTGGCAACTGCTGGTTTAGGGAATCGTTGAGAGAGTGGTGGGCCATAGCTTTAATTGGTTAAGAGGCTATCAATTAGATATGTAAATAGCATATTTAGAAGTTTTAAGGTTTAGAATGGTTGATAGTAAAATTTAGAAGTTAAAGGACTAGAACTGGTACTTTAAGATTTATTTTAATGTTAATTTATGTCACATTACCATTTCCCAATAGAGTAAACAGAGAAATTAAGAAGAGATCTAATTATGACAAGCTTCATGATATAAGAGACATTAAGAAGTCAAATTAAAGTAAATTAGTTCATTTGAGATATGACAATAAGCTAGATGACGCTTAATTAAGGCTGTAAATGAACCTAACAAACATAAAGAAGACTTGTTTATGGTCATTCGTTCAAATTTAAATGAACACATTTTCTTTGTTTGTGTTCATTCATTTATAAATGAAAGTATTTGTGTTTGTTCAGTAACAATAACATTATCATAAACCAGACAAATCAAAAATGAATGCATATGTTGCAAATGATACGAATAAATGCATTCATAAACAACATAATCAAATAATCAAACAAATAAACAAAAGCAAATATTAGAAATAAGTGAACTTACAATAAAATAAATAAATGAGTAAATGAATAAACAAACAAACAAACAAACAAACAAACAAACAAATAAATGAACTAACAAAAATGAACATTAACCGAATTGTTAATGAACATAAATGAATAAACAACACTTTGTTTATGTTCGTTTATTTAACTTAAATGGCCATAAAATTTTATTTATATGTGTTCATTTAATTAAATAAATGAACATAATAGAACTTTCGATGAACGATTCAAGAAGGGTTCATCAAACATTCTATTCATCTACAATCATACTCGATTGAATTTACCTATATTTAATGAGTCTTACTTTCTAAGAAGTTTGAGAGTTCTTAAACCAAACACACCAGTAATCTATTTGAATTAATTTCATTAACTTGTTTATGAGTGCCAATCCTTAAGTTCCTCTTTCTTTGACAGTGGTAAAAGGATTACATCCTATATAAGTAGATTTTTTCTTGTTGTCTATAATAGAGTCAAACTATCACAAACCTATATAAGTAGCAGTTGGATAACATGATGTACACCAAATGACAATACTCAAATGCATAAGTAATTTTTTTGCCACATAGAAAAAAATCAATGGGAGATTAGGGGAAGCAACTTTGGACTTAGTTAATAATTGATCATTTCGTTAGGATATGGTTGATCACAAATAACCACTGAAATGACAAGAATATAGCTCACTTGTAGCATGCACTAAGGCCCAATTACAAGTATAGTAAAGTTGCATGTATTTACATGGTTAAATGGTCTATATTTGATCTGGATCCTTCTATTTTTTTACCACCTCAATCCATTCATGTGTCAAAATAGTATTACTTGCTAGTTACTCCTACTAAATGTCAGAAGTTAGAACACAAAGCTAAGGCCGTGAACTAGCTAAGCCACACCTAAGCCTATTGAACTTAAGCTCCATTGGATAGCATAATGATACTACTCAACTAGAGCTCAACAACGTAACAATATCATAATTTAGGGGTGAGTTCATCTCTCATTAATCAGTTTAATTAGTCAAAATTTATTTCTGGTCAAAAGTAGGAGTTAGTGGAGTAAGTACGTTTAGGGCTGGAGTTTGTTAAAATTACAGGTAATGATATGGCCAATAAAAGCCTCGTCTGCTTTGCTTCGCCAAACGGCCATGTCCCATCTTGAACTTGTTCATGGTTGCCAGCTTTTCTTCCCTCACTCCCTATCCCCACTGTGCACCGTAGCTGGTGGATCCAGCCGGATCTTACCCCTCCTTATTCTGCATTTCTCTGGAATTCATCTACACTGTAATTCATAAGAGGTAAGCTTACCCGCCTACCTACATTGCTGATTCTAGGGGCATTTGTGCCCTTATTCATGCTTCTTAGCCATCTAACCACCCATGTGGGTTTGGTTTTGGCTTCAGTTACCAAGGCTAATCGAACAACACTCTTTCCATCGATTTTCCTATGTTCACTATCTTTGCTACCGGTTGTTGAGGTAAGCTCACTCCTGCCCTCCTCTCTACTCTTTTAGCCCACTTATTAATTACTAAACCCTAACTCTGAGAACATTTGCATTTAGTTTTGGTTAACTTACGCACTTGATCCTAGGTTCACAATTTTTTAATTATTATTAATGATTCCATTGAGACCTGCATATGGATTGATGTACGACTATCATGATCATATGTCTAATTAGACATAGCATGTGATTTTTCAAATATACCCCTTATCATTCTGGTTAATTTCCATCTAACCTTCTACCTTAAATAGCGTTTTGTCTTCTTTAAGCCTCATTAAACCTGTACAGATGCATCATTGGCCATTCTTCGCATTCTTGGCTTCACCGTCAATGGTGATCCAAATAGGTGAAGTAGTGAGGCCAGTCCGAGGTGAAGTGGCCAGACAATCACAAGGAGTAATGACTGGAGGAGGCAAAGTGTAATGCCCGCAAAATCCTAAGTGATTTAAACCTCGGGCTATTAGGAGGATTTTTTTCCTAAATTGGGAAATAAACTCATTAAGTTTGGGAAACACTGAATTATGGAGGACAGGGGAGTATGTTGAGTGTTTGACACTCTCAAAATTTAAACTTGGCTTAGGCCAAGCATGATGATGAAAATTTAAGATGAGTGACTCAATTGGACAAAAAGGACTTTTGGTAGTTGGGCTCAATTGCCCAAATGCGAGGAATCGAAAGACTAAGGGGGAATTAGCCAATTTTAAAGGCATTGGACGCTATGGTTGCCACCTTCCTCCATTTGTACCATATTATAATCATTTCCCTCCTACTACAATCTCCGCTCATATTAAAATAATCCCGCACTCACAAAAGTCACTCAATTTGTCCCCTATTTTTGACTATCTCACCCACCACTCACAAAAGTCACCTCTATTTGTCTCCCACCCATGTGAATCACAGGCTCACTTATTCCTCCCCCTTATGGCCGGCCGTTACACCTAAATTACACTCATATTTCACTCATTCACTCATTCCACACTTCATACTACTCTCTCTCCTTCTCTCTTAAACTTAGCCATATTTTCCTCCCACCTTCTTTTCATTCTTACAACTCTTCTCCTTCACTAATACATTCAGCCAAGATCATTTCTTACCCTTCCATGAACATAAACCAAGTGTTCTTGGTGTTTACAAACTCTTAAGAACATTCCAAGAAAGAATAAAAAAAAGATTAAAAAAGGAAAAATTTTGTGAAGCCATCAAGCTAGTGGAAGATTCGGCCAAGTCTTGTTCTTGGTGTTCTTGAGTATGAAGCTTATATCCTCAATGGGCATATGCTTCTAAAGCCTTCTAAGGCAAGGAATCAAGTGGTGGTTTGAAGACAAGTAAAAAGGAAGCTTGAAAGAGACCAAGCAACACAAATTTGGCCATACCTCATTTGTTGAAGTTCTTGAGCTAGAAACCAAATTCTAACTACAACAAGCGATGAAAAGTAAGGAAAATAAGTTTCTAAAGCTTTCGGGCAACAAAGGTTGCAAAAAGGTTTTGGTAAGGATTTCTACACTCTTTGAGTATGTGGGCCCTTGGGTGATGGATATTGAATGTCATGTGATCCTAAGAAGGCTACAGAAGACTATGTTTTGTTGCTTCGACAACTCTGTGCTAAGTAGCTCCGTGTAAGCATTACGGCTAGGAATTGAGTGGGCCAACTCAATTCCCAAGTATAAATAGCTCAAATTTTAAAATGGATTAATAAATGGTTAACCTAAGAAATGAGAAATATTAATCATGCTTGCTCTGCCCTTTAGGGGAATAAGGTGTTAAGTGGTGTGTGTGTGTGTGTTGTGTGCTTCTATGTTCGGTTGTACATGCTAACCCCCGATTATTATTATTATTGTTATTCCTATATGTCCTGTGTTTTCTTTCTCTTAGTGTTTTCTTTGTCTTAGTATTTTCTTTGTAGGAGCGTGTAATATTTGTTGCCATATTATTCTTGGCTATGTTAGGCTTTGGAAGCCATCGGAATCCTTATTAAGTTTAACTCACCCACCCTTCTCTACTTCATGTAAGAAAAAGAGTACTTGAAAGGCACTAAAGTTAAGAGTATTTTATACTCTTTCTGTTGGTAAAGGTTTGTGTACATATGTATTTGCTTAATATTCTAAGTATTCTAAGTGTTATGGGTTTCTTGTGTAACAAGCTAATAAACGTGGACTTTATGTGCAGGACTTAGAGTCTAGATTGTGGGAACAAAGTCTCTAAGGTGGAAAATGTGTTCTTTGGCTCTTTGTGTGGTTTGCCATGTTTGCACATGTGCTATAATGTTGGTCTTGTCTAAATGACCAAACTTGTGTTAAAAATGGACTTTAAGAACATTCGGCCATAATATTTGCTAATGGCTTGTTTATGGATGGTTGGACTTTTAGTGGTCATGAACATTTTGGGCCTAAGTAAAGTTGATGATGGATTTGCTTAATCGTATGTTTATAAGCCTATGCTTGTTTATGAAAAACATGTGCATAATAAACAAGTTCCAAAACTTAGATTGTTGTTTTGGTTGCCATGCACGTACTTGGCTATGTTTGATAACGAACTTGAAATGAACACACAAGTTCCACATAAGTACTAGCTTATTTCCGAGAGCACAATATAAATGTTTAAGTAAATAATTAATGAGCTAGTACTAGTAGTGTCCTGGGGTTCATGCTTATATGTTTTGATAAGGAATAAATGCCCCCTATATGGAATTCCACTTCATGGTTAAGTAATTGGGCCGAAATGGCCTAAGCGCTAGGTTGGGCATGACACAGAGAATAGGGATCCGATTGGACGATCGGTGATGCGAATCGACAAGGTAAGTCGGAGGCAAGGGAGGAGGTGAAGCGACGAGGCGAGTCCGAAGAGGAGAAGCGGCGATGCAAGGTATTGCAAAGTGAAGGTGAAGGAGAGGCGAGGCCGAGGCAAAGCAGTGCAAAGGAGTAGGTGAAAAGGAAGAGATTTTTATGGAAAATTATTGTTTAGACACTTTTGTATTACATTTTAGACATTTTTTTAACATTTATTTAGACACTTCTTTATTCATTAAATCCTATACCTTTATTTTAAACATTTCTTTAAATATTTAGACACTTTTACACTTTTATTTAGACATTTTTACATATTTAGTCAGACACTTTTTTAAATTATTTCAGACACTTATTTTCTAAAAAGTAACAAATTGCTCACTAGTTATTTAGTCAGACATTTGTTATATATTCCTTTAGACATTTTCCAATATTCAATCAAACACTTTTTCTTATTGGTTCATATGCTTTTTTTGTTATCTCAAACAGTTATTTTATAAAAATAACATATTTTTTACAAGTTAATTCATAAATTTTTTATTCTATCTCAAACAGTTATTTTATAAAAATAACATATTTTTTACAAGTTAATTCATAAATTTTTTATTCAAACACTTTCACATATTTCTTTAGACATTTTTCAACATTCAATCAACACTTATTCCTATAGCTTTAGACACTTTTAATTTCACATTATAATAAATTTTTTTTATACTCCTTTGCAAACACTTCCACATACTATATTAGACACATTTACATTTTATTACAGACATTTTTGTGGTTCAAAAGCAACTAGCAACATGGCAAAGTGATAAAGAGACAGTGATCAGCGCGATCCGGCAAGAAACAACTCACCAGATCTGGAGGTGATCAGCAATGCGAGATTTGGATGTGAGTTGCAACACGATATAGAAGTAAGGGGTTGCTATCGACGAGGAGATCCAGAGGTGTGCGGCTGCAATATCTGAAAGTGGATGACAACGGTTCGTTAGAGGCAACGGCAATGACGGCAATTGCAGTGACAGTGGCGACGGACGCAATGATGAAAGCAAGGTAGGGTTTTTGAAGATGATGATGAGTTTTTTGTCCAGGGGTAAATTTGTCTGTTTTTTTAGTAGTTTGTGGGCTATATATAGGGGAATTAAGAATCTATTAGTATGTCTAATTTCATTGTGTGTGTTGAATATATATATCATCTTAATGCCCAGGTTTACAATTTTTAAATTATTATTAATTATTCAATTAAGACTAGCACATTATATTATTTTACTCCTAATAATTGTAACCACTTACAGTAGCAAAAAGCCAAGCAATAAACGTATTATATACATGAAATTAAGAATCAGCAAGCAAATGTGTAATTGATTTGTGGGGATGACAAAGATATTATTGGTTTCATACATGGCCTGTCAATTTTCCATTTGTTATATTGTGATGTATATTTTTTTTATTGTATGTGAATAATTAATGAAGGCTCAAGTTACTTCCAACATTCTTGCCGTTTCATAACCACTTGCAGGTGCATGCTTACATCTAGTAAAGGTTTGGGTTCTTGGAGGAGAAGAAGCGTGAAATGGTGTATTCGGAAACCCATTGCAGTATGGTTCTTATTGTTGATTACATAGTCGATTTAGAAGTTTATGTTCAAGCATTTCCATGCTCATGCATCACATGTTACACATATATACTGTTAGTGCTTTGGTGTAGTTATATATATTTGTTTGTTCTTTGAACCAAATGGTTCATGTTCAATATATAAATAGTGTTTGGTTGTATGGTAACTTAATAGTTGGGGTTTTCTAGTTAATGAGTCGACAGATTGATTCCTATGCATCCAGACAATTGTCAATGTGTTCTGTTGGTGCGAAGTGTAATCGTGCTCTTTAGGACCATACGGCAAGAGTTGCATTTTGTTGCATTGCTGTCGATGTTGTCCAAAAATGACTTATTAATGTGATAGCCCTCAGAGATATAGGTTTAATTTGCAAGATAATTACAAGAAGCTAGATTACTAGTAATTAGTTAATTTAATAAAGTAACAGTTTAGATAATTTATTTGCAGGCTAAGTCTCGGTATTAGATGGTCCAGTAGCTTAAAAGAGATGAAATCGTTCATTTAAAACAAGGCTAGGCTAAGAAGGGCATATTGATCATTTCACATAGTGATCCATTTTTATTTCAAGGTTGGATAGAGGATGAAAAAAATATGAGATTTAGGATATCACGGAATCTCAAGATTCCCACTCTATCTTCGTGAAATTGTGTAATGACTAGATTGTTCATAAGTGGTTTAAGTGTAACCTTTAAAAAATCTAGGACCAAATTGAATATACCAGAAAGGCCGGGACTGGCCATGTAATTAATTCTGCCAAGGAGTTAATTGTAGAGTAATGCTGAATTTGGTCCACGGTTTTGTAGTGTTTGAAAAATTAGGACCAAATGTGTGAAAATATGGCAAATGAAGTACTAGCTACGTGTCAAGAACAAGTAAGGCGGTGGTGTCTCGACTAAGCCAACCGAGCTATTTCTTCCAGCATTAACCACCCAAAACTTCTCTACCCTTCTCAGAACCACCATGGATGAACCTGCTTAAGCTCCCAACGGGCAAATCCTCCCAAATTAAATGCAAATTAGCAAGGACTTGGGGGTTGAAATCATGTGTTCATGCATGAGGAACTAAGTTTAGCTCAAATTATTGCAAAAAGGACCTAAGTTTGGCTTGAAACCGAGACAAAAGAACCAAGTGCTTTGAGCTTGAAAACTAAGTTATCTAAGTTAAAGGTTATTTAATTTATATGCTTATGTGTTAAATAAATTTGGCTACGATACTTATATATCAAGTGGTTGAATTATTGATAAATTTAATAAGCATATGATTTGAGTATTGGTCGCTATTTAAGAAACTTATATGGTTGAGTTTGATAAAACACCAAACTATGAAACTCATATGAAGTATATATGTGCATATGGGTATGCTTGTGTGTACAAGCAACAAAGACCTTGAAATGGTCTAATTATGATGAGTATGATGGTTTAGGAACCTAAGACACCTAAGATCTCCATGATGGGCTAAAGCTCGGGTGAACTGAAGAAGGGTAGGTGTCCTTAACCACTCACGAAATCTTACAATGCTAGCACTTAACACATGTACCAAATAAGCAAATAGTCATCTCCTATGCATAAAATAAATGGTATCAGCAAATACTAAGATGCTTTAAAACCAGTATTTGTATGGACAAGTTAAACTTGTCAATTGTAGGACAAATGGGTAAACGAATTATGGGAATTAGCTATTCCCATAATTATTAGCCAATAATACGAGTTCCTAGCACTATGATTTGAGTTCAAGTGCATGAAGCATATATTAATATCTTTATAGGTAATATGTATGGCTCTATATGAATGTTTTTCTTGTAAGCTTATGACCCTTACTGGGAAGCTTTGGTTCTCACATCCCCTACATATTTTGTGTGCAGATACTAGTATATCTGAGGTTAACAACCAATAGAAGGAAACCCTACATGTTTTGTGTGCAGATACTAGTATATTTGAGGTTAACAACCAATAGAAGGAAAGGTTGTTAACCTCAGATATACTAGTATTTGCACATAAAACATGTAGGGGATATGAGATTGTTAGTATTTTGGTACCAGGTGTGCATAAATTAATTATTATAGAACATTGTTGTTATGTTTCTTTCTTGCAAGTTCCTAATTACTCGGAATATTAATCTACTGGCATTTATTGTACAGAGATAAGGAGCAGAGGATACTTGAACACTGTAGTGATTTCTTTTTGCAGTGTAAATCATATGGGATTAGATCCCATGATTCTTAGTGTTCAGTATATGTACAACACTTTTGTGTATAATGTATCTATGCATATAAAACTTGTGCCTCTAGTAAATGCTATGGAACTATTACGTATGTTCCCTAGTAGCTTGTATGGATTCACAATACATAACAATATGCTTTATACAAATGCATATCTTTGAAATGCTGGCAACTACACCATATATATATATTATTTTTATGGTCTTTAACCTACAGCCATAATAAGGCATAGTATAAAACAAATTGCATTAATGATTTAATTAATTAACAGGCTCACTAAGGGACAAATTTATATAGGTGTAACACTAAATTAGTGTAGGGTTCTTGGGGTCTCATATGATTTAGATGAGATTAAAGGTAAAGGCGTGCAAAAATTTAAGGTCGCCATCCATCTAGGACGGGATGGGAAATGATCGAAGCACAATTCCAGGAGGAGACTGGTCGACCATACACTATTTCTCAGTTCAAGAACAAGTGGCTGCTTCTGAAGAAGCAGTATAACAATTGGAAGTGACTACTCGGTGCCACCACTAGTGTGGGTTGGGACCTTGACATAAGAACCATTGTTACAGATGATGACTGGTGGGCCGCGCGTATACAAGTGATTTATGAAGTTTTTTTTTTTTGTGTTATGATGGTTGTTCACGTGTTTTTGTTAACTTATCATTTTTAGATTAGATTTATTTCCTATGTTATATGGACTTGTTGTATAATATGCACCTCATTTGGCATGGTTTTCCATTTTACATAACAATCTAGATGTTGTTTCCAATAGATACAAGCAAACCACTAACTAGGTGGATTTGGAGAGTATGTTTGCACCGATGAAGGATTTCCTGTGCCATGGACTTTGTTCCCAGCCACATATGGACATCTTAAACTCTCATACATTTGCCATTCCATGGCCTATAGGGGCAACCAAGGTCCATGGTCCAGTAGCTAATGACGGGACCACATCACCACATTCCCCCTATGCAGGACCATGTAGTCTACCGCATGCCTAGAATTTGGTAGCATTACCTTGAGCTGCCCAAAACATGACTGTTAGCCTACGTGCATTGCAAGCTTAAAAAAAAGTTACAACAACAGATCTAGCTTCCACTAGTAGCAACAACTCCACCCTTGTTTATCCTCCCACTACATCGCATTGCATTACTCTTTCTCGTGCATTAGGAAAGTTGGCATGGCTTAAAGGATATGCTCTCACAAGGAATCGTGAATACTCTTCATCATCGGGAAAATGTCCAAGGACTTATTTCCCCGACCACACAGTAGCCATCATTGAATGGTTCTCATTACTGAAGGATAGTCAGGAGTGGATAGATTCGGCTTTGGCTATATATCTTCAGTCCCAGGATGACATCAGTATTACTAAATGCTTGGAGGTTGTGTCATTTCAACTTGGTATTGTTGAGGGTGATGAGAGATGGATCGATCATCTTCCATATTTGTGTTAGATAAGGGGTTTTGAAAGTGCTTCATAAATGGTTTTCGTACATCAAAAATTGAGGTGATATGGCTTTATGTTGAGATTGCACGATGAAAAAGACTAGGCAAGCTTTGAGTTCTACCTAAATGGTGGCTTATTATTGACATATAGGATCATGTTATATCTATGTTTGATTTGTTTCTTTGTTGGGTGTAACATAGTTAATGTAAGGAGAATGTTAAACCTTGGGAATAGGTATGTGGGTTTAAATTGTAATGCTTATGTGGTGAGAACTGTATGGTGCTGGTGCTTTGTTTTTCTTAGTTGTCTTACTTAAAACTAATACTGCATGTTGTTTCTCATGAATGTCATTATGCATCTGCCATGTTCACATGCATGTGCATTGATTATCAACTACATCTTTAAGATGTTAATCAAGAACTGTTAAGTATGCATCATGACTGGTGATGGATGGTGGTATGGTCCTAAGAGTAGATGGGGCCCCAATGAGCCCGGATGTTGTTGGGATTAAAGTCAATATACTTTGGGACACCCCTCATCCACCGTACTAACAACACCACCAAGGTCCTATCAAATCACACAAGTAATAGAAAACAACGTCTACATCACTGGCTGGTGTTTCTTTCTAGTTTGCCAAGTCTTTTAGGCTTGGGTCAATCATCTCACCAACAAGTTTAAAGGCATCAATCACCTGTTAGACGTGAAAAACTGATTACAAAAATCCAGTTCTTGTTCCATCTCTTATCAAATGAGAATGAATTTTATGCTTGAATGCATATAAATAGAGAATGTTTTTGGGTTCTCCACACCGACCTATAGGACAGACATGCCTTATAGGGGACTCATTACATTTCAACATATAAGGGTTTGGACATGTTTTTTGTTGTGCTTATGCATGGTTGAAAGTATTGAGAGATCAGGGAAGTTTTTAAGCATTCAATAAATATCATTTGCCGCTGGTTTCGAAAGGTCTTAGATGTAGTTGTTTTTCTTATAAATCAATTATTCTCCCGGAGGACTCATTATTTAGATCTCCACATTAATCCGTTCTTAATCGCTGGGGTAGTGCATTCTTAAAGGCAATTGGGGTTATGGATGGGACGCATGTTTATGGAATATACTATAGTCCTAACTGTCACGGCACTGGGCTGGTCAGGCTCACCAGTGCTGGACAATTGACCTCGAGCCCAGGGGGTACGACGCCGCCCCGGCACTCTAACCAATCGGCTCAGTGGGTCTATAGGCCCAAAGGCGCCGCAACCACGAATGAGTCTGATGGTTAGACGCGTCTTCCCTATGGAAGAGTAAAACCTTGAGGGCGGTGGTTCGAGTCCCCGTGCCAAAGAGGACAATTCGTGGTTGCGGCGCCTTTAGGCCTATAGACCCACTAGGCCGATTGGTTAGAGTGCCGGGGCGGCGTCGTACCCCCTGGGCTCGAGGTCAATTATCCGGCACTGGTGAGCCTGACCAGCCCAATGCCGTGACACTAACAGTGAGTATTATCAGGCTAGATCCGGGAACACATCTCAAAACATCATGATGGCTATGGATTTTGACATGCACTTTACCCATGCCTTCACCAGTATGCTTAGTAGTATGCATGACAGTTTTGTCCACAGCATTTGCCTTAACCAATTAAGGTCCAGATTTTCATGTGCATCTTCCGGTAAGTGGCGCACTAGACTTTTTCTCCTAGTATAATTATTATTCACAAGAGTTAGCTCTAACCTAACATGTGTTTGGCAAATTAAAATACAAGACGTTATTACTTGGTAAATTCTAGATATCCGAACATGGAGGAATTTATAGCACCTTACCGAGTGTACAGATACCACCATAATGACTTTGGTGGATGCCACCTAACTGGCACATAGGAAGTATTCAATTAGGTACATGCATCTTTGAGAAATGTGGTGGAACATGTGATTCAAGATGTTAAGGGAAAATTTCCAATATTACTTTAGCTATGATGCTTTAACTTGGAAGTTCAGAAAAGAATTGTCATAGCATGTTGTGCATTGTACAACCACATTCGACATCACAAGTCTGAAGATCTGGAACAAGTAGCTTAAAACAAAAATGGCTCATATGCTCCTAACACGGCTCACCCATATGTAAAACGGTTAAAAGAATAAGACCTACAGACATATACATACTCCAGGGCATAGATGCGTGATGAGATTACAACTTGTAGCATACAACGCAAGACACAGAGGGTGCTAGTTCATTCATAACTTCAGTGTTATGAAACACAACTTCTAACTAGTTTTGTATATGTTTTAGGCCATATCATATGCCAACTTGTTGGCTAAGGATTATATATATTACTATTGCTAGTGTGATGTAGCCAGGATGTACTATCATTGGGACTAATAAGGACTAGTGTGGTGTTACTCTTGGTTGTTTAACTTAAGGCCGATTTCATAAACTGTATTGACGGTTCCATAAACTTCAGGAAAAAACCAATGCATCGATGGACATATGTAGCACATTCACATTCCCAACCATAGAGCATATAATAATGGGAATAAGTCCAAACAACTTTAGTCAGATACATTACAAACCTAACATGATACCATGGGCACATATGACAAAGCAACTCCCCCAACTTGTCCTAGGACTTACAAAACATGGCAGTTGGTCAACCACTAAGAAAAAGCAGGACGGGAGCACATATAACCAACACAGAACTTAAGCCAACCATACACGCCCAAACAAAACAGTTGATTACAACACTTATATATACATTATCCTAACCACAGATGGGAAAAAAAGTTACTCACTGTGCATCTGCAGCTCCATGCAAAGCCATGCAAGGTGCAAAGCTAAGTCTTTTGTCCTTTTGACCAGCATGTCACACGTGTTGTCGTTCTACATAAGGAATGATGCAGTGCGTAACTAGAAAGCATCACCCTCAACCACCCTAAGAAGTTGGCCAACAATCTTTATCACATGGCCGATGCTTGTTGACTCCTTATTAATGAGAGACACAGAAAAAGTACAGGAGCGATGTTTAACAAGGGTAGAAGCACCTGAAGTAATGGGAGGCCACTATAATGTTGATGAATATGATGGAATGTGAATGACTATGTCAACTGGACCAGTCTGCTTTATAAGTTGGCACTTGTTCTGGCAATCGACTTGCGACGCATGAGTAAGATCAGAAAATAGGGCATCCATGTGGTTTAGGTTTGGGAGGCATTTGTGCCATAAGTTGGCAACTGAAAGCTTAACCTGTAGGGTTCAGTAATAACCATAATCAATAATAAGCCCGAATTGACAAGACGTAGCATAAAAAAATAACAACCATGATAAACAAACAAAAGTTAACTACAAATACCCGAATGCATTCCACCCACCAATCATCATCGGTTACAATGAGACCCTCATCCTCATCAAATATCTATTCATCATATGGTGCTAAGGTAGTCATTCAATCAAAGTATTCTTGCTGCAGTGAATCCTATTTGTAGTGTAGGTAATAGTCATTCCACATCATATCCTATTCCAATACGCATTTTCTTGGCAACTAACTTCCACTCTGCTTTAGTTAAAAATCAGTCGTCAATCAAACATTTCTTAAACACTTCAATAATGAAGTATAGAAATGTCAAAGTGTATGTGTCGACCCAAGCAAAAGCACTAGTGGCCTCATCCCACAAAGTATTGACATTGTTTTCCTATTGATGTGGCTGTAATAACCCCAAAAATACCATAAAAATATTTATGTGTTTGGCAACAAATGAACAACAACTATTAAGGCAAAAGATTCTCTCAAATAGGACCTAAAGATAGTTTGGAAAGGAAAAATAAGTTAATTGATCTCCAATAAGATGATACAATATATATATATATATATATATATATATACACACACACATATATACAACACACACACATATATACAACACACATGATGAAGTTATATGCAGGTAATAAAATAAAGGTACATGTCTACATGGATGATTTAATATTAAATTTTTATTAATAATAATTAAAACATGGCTGAAGTTGTTCTAAAGTCAATTCATGTGTAGGTCTCAATGGAATCATTAATAATAATTAAAAACTTGTGTACCTGGGATCAAGTGCATGGGTTGACCAAAACCAAATGCAAACATTCTCAAAAGTTGGGGTTTAATAATTAATAAATGGGCTAAAAGAGCAGGGCATAGGAGAGGGGTGAGCGTAGCTTGATGATTGGTGGCGAAGATGATGAATGGAGGAAAATCGATGGAGGGAGTGTTGTCCGGTTGCCCTTGGTAACAGAAGCCAAAATCAAACCCACATGAGGATGGTTAAAAGACTAAAAAGCACGAATAAGGGGATGAATGCCACTAGAATAGGCAATGCGGACCAAAGGGCGAGCTAACTTCTTATTAACCACGACAAAGATGAACACCAATGGAATGCCAAATGAGAAAAGGGTCAGATCCAACGTGAGGAAGCTAGATCCACCAGCTACCATGCATGGGACAAGAAGTGAGGAAGAGAAGCGGACAAGTTGAAGATAGGACATAGCTGTCTGGTGAAGCAAAGTAGACGAGACTTTTATTGGCCATAGCATTACCTTTAATTTTAACAAACTCCAGCCCCAAACCTACTTACTCCACGAACCCTTACTTTTGACTAAAAATAAATTTTGACCAATTAAACTGATTAATGCAAGATGAACTTGCCCCAAGTTTGAGCTTAGTTTTAAAGAAGATTGAGATCATATCAATAGAATCAACAAAATTAAGGACTAATGACGATTTTTCAAGCATTAGATGGTTAGGTATAAATATGACTTAAACTTTAAGGATAAACAATAATTTTTCTGGTATATAATATTCATGTTTCAAGAAGGGTAACCAAAACCTTTGAAACCTGAGGAAGGTATATATATGTACTTATGGGCTAACTTCAAGAAGGACTAATGTAACTACACTATTTTTTATAGTAGTAAATGACTCATTGAACCAAGATTTAAATCTTATATCGGATAGTATACCATTTTTTTAATGATATGATACAATACCGGTACTATATGGTATTGTCTCGAATGTACCAGTTATATATATATATATAGATAATATCAACACATAAAATATTCCAAAATTTGAGACTATGAGAATGTAAAATGTAAGTTATATACATGTAGATTAATTAAGAGTTTTTTCCTATATAAATAATCTATCATATATATTAAAACAATAATTCTTAAAATATAAAAAAATAAAAGTAAAACATTTCTTTCAAATAATAGTAAATGTTTATTATAAAACTAATCAATTATACATACTTATAATATATTATGCCTAAAAAATATAAAAAAAATATTAAAAAATTACATTTGATAAATACAAAGACAATATGGTTAGTACAGGGGTGAGACGATTGATACAGAGGACAACCTTTATTCCAAGTGTCCTGTACCATTTCCAACCTATTATTAGTATGATACGAAATCAAAAACCATGCATTGAACTCAATAAGATTCAATAAGTATGTGGGCTGAATACATTGGTTTCTAGCTCTACGTACAAGATTATTAAATCCATTTTCCAACTTGAGCTCAAACTTAATAAGTTCTAAACCCAGCCCGAGCTTGAAATTCTCATAACTGAAATAGGCTTTTGGCCTATTTTTAACCACATTGAAAAATCATATCGTCACTTGAACATGTGGGATTCACGATAGGAAATATATAAGACATTAATGACCGTCACATTTGAGTGGCTAGGCCAAGACTAAAATGACATGGTCTTTTGAGGGGTAGGATATTTTAACTTTGTTTATTAAAGAAAGGGATTTTATTTTTTACTTTAAAGGGAAATAACACATTCAGCTCTAAAACTTTGATCAGTTTTCTATTTAAGTACTAAAACTTTACGAGTTTCTATTTGAGTCCTAAAATTTTTAGAACGTGTAAACAATGAGTCCCAAACTGTTATCCACCTATTCTAGGGTTACTTTAGGACTAACTATTTGAACATTTTACATGTTTTAGGAGTCACATAAAATTTTTTAAAGTTTTAGGATTTAAATAGAAAAATTGCAAAAAGATTGAGAATTGAAAATGGTCTTTCCTCCTCTAACTTGAAAAATATTTTCTTTTAGAAGTAAGAGTTTCTTTTAATTTTTTAATTTTTTTGACTAGTTTTTTGTTTATAATTTTTTTTGTTTTTCAAATTTAGAAAAAAAGCTAAAATGTATATGTTATTTTAGAAAAATAGAAATTTAAAATACTTGTTAAAGATCTTAAAGGATGATTAAAAGTTTCAAAGAATAAAATATATCTCAAAATAAATATTTTAGTCATTAAAAAGTAATTTCTACTAAACTTATATAGGAATAAATTTTTTTTAATAAGTTTGAAAATTTTCCAGAAGTATAAATAAGATAATAGTTTCTCAAAACTGAAAAAGAATATTACTGGGACCTATTGAACAAGAAACAATTTTGTATGTTAGGTATGCTCTAGGACAAACTAACGTCACATTAATTTAAACGATGACAACAAATAAATCCTCTACAAAGTATGATTTTTTATCATTCAATGTATAAATAGAAAAAAAATAGTATCTTTGGAAAAAATAGACAAAAAAAGGTTCATTCTTCTCGCTGTAAGAAAATGGATGATTAATTTTGAAAAATATTTGAAAGAAAAAAATGGTGAAAGAAAAATTGATATTTTCCTAAAAGATTTTGCAACGCCAACAAAACAAAAGCTAGAAGAAAGACTACTTTGTCCTAAATATTTTGTAAATTTTTCTATTTAAATTCTAAAATTTTATGAATTTATATTTAAATCCTAAAATTTGTAAAACGTATAAACAGTTAGTTCTAAAATTAATCTCAGGCTAGATGGTTAATGGTTTAGGACTTATTATTTATATGTTTTGAAACTTTTTGGACTTAAATAGAAATTTTTAAAATTTTAGAATTTAGATAGAAAAGTGATTAAAATTTTATAACTGAACGTGTTATTTCTTCCTACCTGGAAAAATAGGAATTTTTAATCCAAGTATTTCTTTTTTTTTTTTTTAGTCAGAAAAGGAACAAGTATTTCTTTTTAAATGTTAGAATAAATTCTTTTAAAATTCTTAATGGTTGGTGGAACAAAAGCTTTTTTCCCTTGGAATCTTAAAGTGTGTGCTGGGGAGAGAGTTGTAATTGTGACTTGTAACTTACGCCCGCAAAGCTCCAAAAGGGCAGAAAGAGGCGAAGACTTGTGTTCGGCTTGGAAATAGATTTTCCCAAGGAGAGGAGACATGTTCAACTTCTTCCCGGCAGCCCAATTCGCTGCCTTTTCTTCCCATAGCAAATCACGAAGGTCTGTCTCTTACTATTTCCTCTTTTATTGTTTTTCCCTTTGATTTTCTTTTAGTTTTTCTTTTTTCCTTCTTTCCTCCCTTCTATTTCTTGTTGCATGCAAATTCCTGCTTTTGGTGGGTCTGGTGACTCTATCCAAATTTTATTCCTTGCTTCTTCAATGCATGCGGGATTAAGGAATACTGGTACTGGTGAGTAAACTTCATAAAGATTTTTCTGTGGAAATCTGAAAAAGGTAGTTTGACATTGTGGCCGCTAGTTGTGGATTTTGTTGCTTATTTTTTTATTCTTTTTTTGATATGTCGTTTATGTGTCTTGCCGGTTGATGTGAGAAAGTGAGTAACTTGTCTGGTGGGTCGAGCAGATTTATGGCTTTTCTGATTGGTGTGTTTATCTTAGTCAGTCAAGTTTCTTGTGGGTTATTGGGTTCAAATACATGCTTCCCTATGGATGGAGATCCACTTAATTGCTTTCCATGAAAAAGCTCACCTTTGAAGTCCAGTAGGGATTAGAAATATGTTAATGTGTGCAATTGTTTTCTTGCCCGGATAAAAAATTGTGTTAATCAGACATGATTAGACAAAGTTATACCCTTTTTGACAACCATTCACACTCGAATCAGAGTTAGATTCTTGTTTTGAAGCATGGTGTTTGAAAAATAAAAAATTTCTCTAATTTCTTGGCGTCAAATTGAGCACAAGATTTCTGGGCTTCCCCGCCCAAAGAATCATTGGCTATTTCTTTGGGATTTTCTCTAAATTAACATTTTCTGGTGCTGCAGTTGAGGTTTTTAAAGCCTTTTTTTTTTTGTTTAATTTTACATATGTACTTGGCCATGGTGTGAAAAATCCATCAACATTGACAAGCGAGGTTACAAGGGTACTCGTAAGTTTCACCCTCTTGGCTTAATGGATAATGCCAGGTTACTATGATACTTATCCAGGGTGCGCACTCCCTTGGCTTGTGGATCTCTCCTTACCAATCACAATCACAGAAATCGTCATTAAAAATTTGGCATTCTTATTCTTGATAATTGACATTTTGTCGGACCCTACGCTTTTAAACGTTTGTGCCTTTGCAATAGCAAATTTGTGGCAATTGATAGTTGATCTTCTCATAACCTACATGTTAGCAAAAATTATGTATGTGCAACTGTTTTTTATGTGGATAGAGTACGCTAGACTGGGATTTCATTACTCATGCAAATATAGGCCCTAATGTTGTTAGTAATTGGGTTTTTGTACTGTTCTTCATTCAGGGGTGATGGCCGCCATTGTCCATAGAGTTTTGTTTTTCTATTGCAAAATGTCGAACCCTTTTTCTAGCGCTAGTGGATCTCCTTCTTATGTGCTGAAGTTGTCTTTGTGCTACACAATATTGTCGCTGCTTAAAATGAGTTTTCTCCTTTCGATCGAAAATTTTAGAGTGAAAAGAAAAGGAACCTGCTAGTCATTGAGGATCTTCTAGAGTCGACATCAAACACAAGCTAATTCCTGGATTGGATGGCTATTCACGTCAAAAGCTTCCCTGACCCTGAGAAGAGTTTCAATCATGGGAAAGATTTCAATCAAGGGCATCTTCCGTTGCTGCTACATTTTTCAGTTAGCTGCCCTTCATCATGGTGTTCAAATGAACAACAAGTATCAGAGTCCCTTGCTGATTGTATAAGATTTAGAGCAGAATCTCCGCCTCAACTCAGTGCAAAGCATTTAGCTCTACAATCACCAGACCAAGAATCAACTTCAACTCAATCGCTTGGTCAATCTCATCATGATGTGGGCACAATTGGAGGGACAACTTCTCAATGCCTTTCATCAGGGTCAGGTATGAACACGTTCTGGGTTAAATTGTGTCTGGAAGTTTCTCTTTTATCTGCGCTTTTGATTATCATGTTTATTTAATTGTGTCTCCATTTTACCACTCTATCAAGCAACATGACACTTTGCATTTCCGCAATTTACCATGTACTGCCCAATTTGGAAAGGTGATGTATGAAAGGCAACAATCTTGTGAGATTCTCATAAGTTCTTTTAATATTTGTTGTCTTGCTCCTAAAGAGCTGTGTGAAGTTCCGAACATTCATGGACATGTTAGTGTTCATGCAAATTTCTTTTTCTGACTATATTATTGCTCTCTTCTACAGTTTTCTATTTAATGTTTTTAACAAGTGCTATTTTCTTTAAACCTGAGAAATTGGTATGGAAATTTTGTACTTTTGTATTAGTTGTACTTGTCAAATGGTTCTGCCACTTATTTCATTTTTCATTGCTTATACCATTATATACCATTATTCAGTACTTCTTGGCATTTAGATGTGGAAGGATTTTCTAGCTTTCTTATGGCCTAAAACCCTTTTATTCCTATACTTTGCCAACTCGAATCTTTACCCTTGAACTTTGACTCAACTTCACTCGCCCCCCCAAACTTTAAAAATTGATACCTTTTACCCCTTGGCCCATTTTAAATTGTTGTTTAGGTCATAAGAGGACTGAAATGAAGATAAAATGAAAGATGAATGACTAACTAGCCATTTTTCCCACATAAACCTCTAGTTTTGTGAAACGAGTTGGGTACTAGAATTAAATGAGTAATATTTTTGTGCAGGATACTGATTGGATTGTGTAGATTATACATGATTAGTGCTTCCCTGATTTGCTCAAATCGAGAATATTTAAGCCAATAATCGAAAGGGTAGGCTTCACTGATCATCCCTAAACTATATCTAATGTTGCTTATTCGTCCCTAAACTATCAAATGTTGCTTAATCGTCGCTAAACTATATCTAGTATTACTTAATCGTCCTGCCGTTTATTATAGCCGTTAAAGATAGACAGAAAAATAATGTGGCTGTTGATGCGGCATGGAAAAATAACGTGGCTGCTGATATGATATCACTTTTCCATTCATCTTTAATGGTATGATAGATGGCAAGACCATTAAGCAATACTAAATATAGTTTAGGGACGATTAAGTAATATTTAATAGTTTAGGGATGAATAAGCAACAGTAGATATAGTTTAGAGACGACCGGTGGAATTTACCCTAATTGAAATAATGTAAAAGTCAAGTCAAATGATTAGTTAGCCTTTCATCTTCTATTTTATCTTCGTTTCGGTTCTCATAAAACATAAACAACTATTTAAGAGGGCCAAGAGGGTAAAAGATACCAATTTCCAAAGTTTGAGAGGCGAGTGAATCCAAGTTAAAGTTTAAGGAGTAAAGGTCTAAGTTGATAAAGTTCAAGGGTGAAAGGATCTTTATTCCACTTTCTTATATAAGTTTTCTTGAGTAAAATTTGAGTGCATAAATTGTTTCATAGAGGTGGAAAACCTTGTTTTTTCTAAAGCCTAGAAAACTCATTGTTTAAGATGGAAAACCTTGTTTTAGATGTCTTCTATTTTATTAAAGGACTTCTTTGAAGTTTGGAAAACATGGTTTTCCCTTCCGTAATTTATGCCATGCCCTCACAAATTTATTGAAGAAAATTTGGAGGAGAAAAATAGTAAGCTTTCCACGACTAAACACCACGTTAGTTAACTTGTTTTTCTTTTCCCAAGTCAAGTTGGAGCTAGATAAAGGGGCTTCTAGTAGCTAGTTTAGTTAACCTCTATATCAGCAAACGAAACTAAAATCTTCATCCCTCACATTCAGGTGGAGATGAAAGTCATCAGAAATGTGTTGGAGGTCAATCAAATCCTGCTCTGATTAATTATAACCTCTCAATGGTAGGTTTGGATTTTGCTTGTTAGATAGATGGCTAAGGGTAAGCTGTCACTTTGTGTCTTAAACAGCTGTTATTGTCGTGAATTTTGATTCAGGTTTCATATCAGGCTTGTGCCCAATATCCTTTCAGCCCGTCTTTCTTTGCCGGATTTGCTCCATACGGGCAGAAGTTTCTTGTAAGTTCTTCTCTCTAATTCTTTTGAATGCTAATTTTCTGTTATTTAATGGGCATGGAAGGAGATGGTATCCTGGTACATTTGAAAAATGGCATTAGGAAAGTTATTTTTTATCATGACTAGAATTTTTTAGTTCATTTCAATCACTAACCATTAGTGTAAGACAAATTTCTCTTTTCAAGAGAACCCAAAATAACACACTTGGCTCTAAATGTTCGTGCATTTATAGTTTAGTTCACATTTTTGCATGAATTTTCGTTGTAGGATGTTCATCATGCTGCATCTTCATCCGAACTATGTTGGAGTTGGTGGAATGAAGTTCATAGAAACAATAAACTGTTTAAAGTTAATTTAAACAACAAGTGCATGCAAAGGCAAAGGGGGAAATTTTTACACCGAACACCCTTCTTGAGGCAACAATTCCTTGCAGGGTATTGCCTAACATTTTTATTAGTCTGGGCTGTTACAAATTATGAGTGAGCTACTCGTAGTTCGGCCATCCAAAATGCAAATTATAGCTTCTTGTTTACTTATGTGCCTCGTTTTCATTAAGGACTAGTGAAAGACTTTATACAATTGAGGTGGCTTGATTATGCAGACTAGTTTCATGTTTCTTTGCTGCTTCTTCTATTTGATACTTTGCTTGTGACCATGTCCGGAACTTCAATTGAACTTGATGAAATTTGATGACATGTAGTCGCTGATGGGACAGCCCACAACCACTAGGGTTCCTCTACCCTTTGATTTTGCGGAAGATGGACCCATTTATGTCAATGCAAAGCAATATCATGGAATCATTAGGCGGCGACAGTCTCGTGCAAGGCTTGAAGCTCAAAACAAACTCGTCAAAACTCGTAAGGTATGCAAAATGTAATTGGCGGAACCTAAGGATTGTTAAGCGAGGTAGTCAATGAAAACATAGTACAGTCCTAGATCCATTTAGCAGTATAAAAGTCTGGCATTTTTTCTCGAAATTTTCTTTAATGAGGACACGATTGTATATAATATTTTATTATGCAAAAACACCTTATTTTCTAGATTGGATAAAACAGAAAACGTGTTCTACATGATTATTCTAGAAAACTACAGAACTCGGGAACTCATTTTGTTGATGCACATTGTCTCAGTTCCTTGTCTTTTGAATTTGTTGTTATCAGATACTAATGTTCTGCAGATCACATTGCTTTCAACCTAGTGCAGCCATACCTTCATGAGTCACGGCATCTTCATGCCTCGAAAAGGTTGAGGGGATCTGGAGGGCGTTTCCTCAGCACGAAAAAGGCCCAACAACCTGGTCCGAGTCCTAAAATCAGCAACCATCATTCTGTGTCAGACTCAGCCTGCTTCTACCATAGGAACTGTCCATCTGACCTGGACACCCATTTCAGTAATTCACTGGAGTGCTTTGGTTCGAGAACCTGTTCCACTATCATCACCAGTGCTTGCAATGATGTCAACAATTTCCATGTTGCAGACGGAAGGTTTTCAAGCGTATGTCACCCTGCAGACCATCACAGTGCTTCAGTTATGCGGTGACGACGGAACCAAACCGCTGCACCACTCGTCGTGCACCGGGAAGGCAAATCATCCTTGGCTTTCTTACTAGATATGTTTAACTTGACTTCATGCTTGTTATGGAAGCTATCCCATGGTACAAAAATGGGAACTTTCTATTGTTGATACTGGGCTTGGTGTGTAACTAAAATGTGACTGAGTCATTGTGTCAAACTCATCGCCCTTTAGGCTTTGAAACCTTTTCAATTTAGCACGGTTATCATGGAATCTCTCTCAACAACAATTAGAATAAAACATGAAAAGAAAAGAAAAATGTCCCGAGCTTAATTTGGAAAAGGAAAAAATAATAATTGTATATGTCCCAAGCTTCATCTATCTCATAATAATTGACTCTTTTAAAATTTTACATTTCAAAACTAATGATTGTATATATGCAGGCACAAATTTTCCAATTTTACTCATGCCATTAAGTGTTATACCCACGAAAAATTGCCATTATACCAGTGGATACACAAGTTGATGAGTATATGATCAAAAAGAAAAACTACATATACAAGACATATGTATTTGTAGTTCATAAAGCGAGCTTAAACTAAGGAGTAAGAAGCATATTGTTTGATATACGGTAGGTATCTCTATCCAAAATAATGTTTGATAGACATAAATAATTTATAATTTAAAGGGAGATAACTTTATATTGTCCCTTTATATTATAAAGTTGCCCGTGACCCAAAATTTGAAGCATATTGTATGATACAGGTTAATACGTTAAAGTTTTCTGAAAGGAATTCGTACCTCTTATTATATTTTTAGTTACAACTAATCAAATAGATATAATAATGCACAATCATTTTTGATAAATTTAGAATGTCAAACACACGGCAGCGTGCCACCAGCAGCAAGAAAGATGATTGTTGTCACCAGACTGATATGACTAGGAATGGCTCAACCTGGGCAATCATAACTCCTTCAAATTTAAGACTTGATTTTGTGTGGGTAAGAGGGAATTTAGACATAAAATTGAATTAGAAATAAAGATGAGCCCTAAGCCAACCCCAACCCTACATGGGTTGATGTTTCTTTATATTAAGACCGCAGCAGATGATAAACTTTGAATGCAAGATGATTAGAAAAACATGACACTAGAAATTTTACGTAGTTCATCCTTAATTTAGAGCTATGTCCACGGGACAAGCTCCGAAATTTTCTTCTACTAATAAAATAGTAAGCTTGCAGGGAAAGAATCTTCTCTAGATAACAAATTATAAAGGTATGAAATAAACCCAAATGGTAACGCTCAAGTGTTTCCCAAACACCCAAAAAAATTATCTTACTATTTTTTGACTCTCTAAAAATAAATCTCTTTCTCTCTTACAATTTTTCTTTTGCTCTTTACAAATGAGCAAGCTGCTGGGATAGATGAGAAGGAGGAGATACGGTGGCCTTTTATAGCTGAGGCACCCATCCAATTTCAACTATTAGGTGCCATTACCAGCCTGTATCTTCACCCAGTTTTAATTTTTTGCTGCAATTCATTGCAGCCTTCCACTGCCAGCCGCAATGTTTGACCAAGAAAGAAAGGAAAAAATAAGGGAAAATGAAGAGAAAGAAAAGAAGAGAAAAGAGAGAGAAAGAAGTAAAAAAACAAAGAACCCTACATGAGAGAGGGAAGTCATCAATCTCCCCCTCCTGCCTCATATGGGAGTTCCACCATTTCTGCTGCTAGTCAACAATATTCAAAGTTTTCTCTCGGTAGAATCTTGGTCAACATATCAGATCCGTTTTCATCAGTATAGATCTTCTCAAGCTATAATAGCTTTATCTGCAATACATTTCTTATCCAATGATATCTCACATTAATGTGGTTCGATCTAGAATGAAAAGAGGAATTCTTACCAAGATGAATTGCATTCTGACTATCATAAAATAGCTAATATTTGCGCTGGTGAAAACCCAGTTCTTTTAAGAACTTCTTCATCCATGAAAACTCCTTACATGTTTCTGTTACTGCAATAAACTCTGCCTCAGTTGTTAAAAGAACAACACATTTTTATAACCTTGATTGTCATGACACAACTCCTCCTACAAATATAATCATGTAACTTGATGTAAATTTTTTTGAATCAACATTGCCAATTATATCTACATCTGTATAGCCAACTAACAAAGGCTTTGCATTCCCGAAACGTAAACACATTTTTGAAGTACCATGAAGATATCTAAAAATCCATTTCGCAACAGCCTAATGTTCCTTACCAGGATTTGAAAGGAACCTACTCATTATGCCAATTGAGTAAACAATATCTGGTTGTGCACATACTATAGTATACATCAAACTTCTAATTGTTGAGGCATATAGAACCTTTTCCATTTCTTCATTTTCTTTATCTATAGAAGAGCATTGTTTGGAACCTAATTTAAAGTGATTAGCAAGAGGACAACTAACCGCTCTAGCCTTATCCGTATTTAACCTTTGAAGTACTTTTTCAATGTACTTCTCCTGCGATAACTACAATTTCTTGGCACTCCTATCTTTTGTTATCTTCATGCTAAGAATTTGTTTTGCTAGCCCTAAGTCTTTCATAGCAAAAGGCTTACTCAACTGCTTCTTCAAGTTGTTGATTCTGAAAATATTTTGGCCAACAATCAACATTTCATCCACATTGAGCAATAGAATAATGAAATCATCATAAGATAATTTCTGCACAAATACATAATGATCTAAAGTAATCTTCTTCTAATCTTGCCCTCTCATAACTGACTCAAACTTCTTATACCACTACTTGGGTGTCTATTTCAAACCAGACAAGATTTTCTTTAGTTTGCAAACATTGTCCTCTTTTTGCTTCAAAACCCTCTGGCTGCTCCATGTATATTTCTTCTTCCAAGTCACCAAGTAGGAAGACAGTTTTGACATCCATCTGCCTAATCTCCAAGTTGAGACTTGCTACTAGTCCTAAAACTGTACAGTTGGAGGTCATTTTCATCATCGGTGAAAAAATTTCATCAAAGTCAATACCTTTTCTTTGGTTGAAACCTTTGACAACTAGTCTGGCTTTGTGCCGTGGTTGTAAATTGGATTCTTCATACTTGATTTTGAATACCTATTTATTTTTCAAAGCCCTTTTGCCTCTTAAGAACATCACCAGCTCAAATGTTCTATTTTTATGCAAGGATTTCATTTTTTCTTACATGGTGTCAATCCATTTTTCCTTGTATTCATCATCCATAGCTTCATCAAAGCTTTCTGGTTCTTTTCTATCAGTTAATAACATATACTCATTTTCAGGATATTTAGTATAGCGTTGTCTAACCTTATTAGATCTCCCTAAAATTGGAGAGCCCACTGATACTGATGGTTGTTGATGAACACCACCATCATCAGCATTACCTAGTTTATTCTTCATTGGAGCATTATGATCACCTTCCTCTGATTGATTATTTTGTACATCATCTCTGATGGCGTCGGGTTAGCCATCATTTGTGTCCCCGCAATGGCTCCACGACGGGGGTGACAGGGACCTCCTGTGGAATGTCGTGTGTGGCCATCCGATGGAGGATAGCGGGGGCCGTGAAGGATTTCCGGTGCTGGAGAGAGCCTGAAAATGGGACGCCCCCAAGTAGTCCAGCCTGAAACATACAGAAAACAAGGGTTAAGAGGTCCCCGGAGTGGTTTTCCGGGGAGGAGCCTCCGACACCCAAGTCAGTGCCTCTAAATGACAAGGAGTAAGCACAAAATAGATTTGTCGGGAGTATTTCTCTGGTATGCACAGAAGGGGAAGAATCTCGCCGGATGCGCTTTTCTGGCATGTTTAGAGAAAAAAGAGAAGGCTAGAACTCTGGAGCCCTCCAAAAGGTTTCATGTCTCTCCCCCCTTTTTTCTCAAGAGCCTTTCCTGCTGTAAATAGGGGAAAATGAGCCCTTCTGATTGTGACACGTGTATGGACGGATGCCATCCGTACCTCTAAGCAGAAAAAAGGGGCCAGCCGTATGCAGGCTTTCTCGGGCATTGATTTGTCGAGAATCGTGTCTCAGTGTGCCAGAGCACGGACTACAGTGGCCTGTCAGAATGCTTGAGGTCAACGTCCAGTGCGTACGGGCGAACATGTCAGAGACTCCTTTGCGTCACCCATCGCTCCTCCGAGGTCCCTTCGGCCGACGTTACTTTTCAGGGGGACGAACAGGGACCCCTCCCCGGGGTGATACCGTCTCTCCGAGGGGCCGACGTTACCAGGGGGACGAACTCTTCCGGGGTTACCCACTCTTCCGAAGTCGGTTCGTTCGTCCTCTGATGGAGAGGCGATATGGCAATTTTCCGAGGTCGGTACGATGGGGCTTCTGAGGTCATATATGTCAGGCTTGTGGCCTCCTCCTCCGAAGTCAGTGGTCAGGGCGATAACACTTCGGCCATCACATGCCCTCCTTCGGAAAGCTGAAGTGTGACTTCGGCTTGTAGCCCTTTCGGGAGCACTTTCAGAGGATCCAGCTTATATCATTTGCAAGGAAGGTACTTCGCCATTTTAAGGGCGTAGTTTGCTCGGGCGGATGTCGCATACCTGTCTTTCGGTGTCGTCGAGATTTCCAATCTTGTCTTTTCTGTCTCAGATCAGTGGACTGTCATGCCTTGAAACTGGGCGTGTCAATCTGGGGATGCACCCAAATCTTTGGGATGTCAGAAAACATGCCCTAGTTTCTCGTGATGGTCGACACGTGGCAAGCGTCAATTGGTATGGCACGCCTTTTTGCGCGGGAAGAGTAATCACGGTGACGTTTCACTCCCACGCAGCAGTTATGACGCCTTTTCAATTGCCCTTCCCTGCTCTATATAAGCCTCCCCTGCCTTTCTTCTCATTTGTTTTTTCTTTGCTCTCACCCTTGCTCTCGTTTTCTCTCGCCCTTTTTCAGCATCTCTTTCAGGTGATTATTTACGGGCATCTCTTTCAGCACGGTCTGCACGGCGGAGCGATTTCCGGCCATTATTTACGACGGCATCTCTTTCAGCGACGGTCTGCACGGCGGAGCGATTTCCGGCCATTATTTACGACGGCATCCAGGAATCCTGATTTCGGCAAGGCTTTTCGTGAGTGCCTTCCTCGGGAATCGTTCGACTTCTGCTAACTTCTCAGCCTCCCGAAGTCGTATTTTTTTCAGTTTTTGCTGACGTTTTCCTTTCTTCCCGGAAGCTCCTTTTTTGGCTAACCGTTTTTGGACTCACATCTTCAGCTTCAGTGCCCCTTTTTGGACTCATACTGATGCTTTTCCCCCTTTTTCAGAGATGGCTGACGATTCTGCCGCCTACTACAAGAGTCTCTTCCTTGGTCAGGTAGAGAAGGGAGAACAAGCAAAGAAAAGTGGCTCCAAAAGACGTAAGTCTACTGGGAGCGGACCGTCTTCGGCCAAGAAGTCAAAGAAGAGAGCCCTTACTCCACCTTCGGAAGATGTGGTGGAGGTCGATGAAGTTATTGCTACCTCCACCAAGGTTGATATCTCAACCGATGCGATAGCCACTTCCACCGACGCGATTGCAACCTTCGCCATGGTTGATGTCACTCCGATATCCACCAGGGTTGCTGCCCCCTCCGAAGTAGCTGCAACATCTTCTCAGGCTGTTACTGCTGCAGCCGAGGTGCCCGCCGGAGTAGTCACCCTTTTCACTCCGTCGAGTCCTACCTCGTCGGTGGAGCTTTTAGGCTCTTTGCCCGAGAGTCCTACTGTTAAAAAGCTGGAGAGACGTCGCAAGGACAAAGGCAAGCACATTCCGGCCTTTGTGGAGGAGGCTACCGGGGTTGCGCCAGGTTTGTGTCCGATTCTTTTTTGACACCTCCTCCCTCATAACTTGTGCTTTCAGGGAGCCCTTCCTGACTTGCGCCCCTCCATTTTACAGAGGACCGAGCGGCCCCAGTATGGATGGTTGACCATGCCCGAAGACGGGCTCTCCGGGACTCCCTTCTCCCGAAAGACAAGGTTCCGAGGGAGCCGTTTTGGTCTTTCACGGAGGACATGAACTTGTTCTCCAGGGATTGTCAAGAGATGGCTCCCCAGATGGCGAGGGGTGTTCTTACCGAGGCTTCTTCTAAGGCAGTTGCCGAGGAGTGTGCTTCTGGGGATATCCTCGCCGCTAGAGTTTCTGAGCGCGCCGCTCAGGTGATCTTTTTGGCCTCCTCTTTTTTGCCCAAGTGTTTTGCCTTTCCTTATGCTGCTTTTACTGAGGATTTTTCTCCTTCTTCTTCGTAGCTTTTGGGGTACAGTGAGCACCTCCGAGTTTGGGCGGCCGAGCAGTCTTCTGCCCGAGCTCGGGCTGAAAGTGAACTAGAGAAGGCCAGGCTCTTCTGTATTAACTCGGACATAGCTAATGTCGAGTTGAGGCGCATAGCCAGGGAGGAGGTGGTCCAGCTCCGGGATGAGTTCCTGATAGGCCAATCGGACCTCCTGAAGGACTTTTCCCGCAAAATGCGGGACCTTGGCGAGGAGGCTGTGCGCTTGACTTCGGCCAATGAGGCCATTCAGAAGGAGAAAGAAGAGGAAGCTGCCCTTCTGAAGAGAACTCTTGCCGAAAAAGCGGCTCTTCAAGCCAGGGTTTATTTTCTGAGGAGGAGTGCGGCGAAAAGGAGGAACGCGAAGGGATTGGTGCGGAGGATTGCCGATCTTAAGGAGGAGATCCTGGGTCTCGAGAAGAAGGTTGCTGGTCTTGAGAATGAGGCGGACTTGCTAGACGTAGAAAGGGACAAAGCCGTCCAAATGTCGAAGGTGTCCTTTCAGGACGGCTTCTGTCTAGCTCGTCATCAATTTCTGCAACGATACCCGGACCTCGAGACCTCCTTTCTTGCGGCCTTGGATATTCCCGAGGGTCCTCGGTGGACTTGGTCGAAAGCTGATCACCTCAACCTGCCACCTGTTCCTCTACTTGCGCCGAAGGCGACGGCTAGAGACACGGGAGCCGGAACTTCTCGCGTCGCTGGGGATCCTTAGACATCCTAGGGTTTTTCATTTTCGTGCTTCTCTTGTACTCCTCTTGTACCAAAGACCTTCTTTAATGGATTCTTCTTCATTTCTTCACTTTGAGCAATTTTTTGTTTTCCAGTTGCCCTGGCTACTTTCGGCTAGGGGATTTCGGGAAACCATTCCCTGGCCTTTCTGCTGGCCGATCTCGTTTTCTCGGCTATCAAAGACTTTTCAGGCGAACACTAGATTGCCTTTGATGGACGCCGTGCCATCCTTCTCATGCGTGCTTCAGCCTTGTTCGGCGGGTAACCTGTGCAGGAGAAAAGAGAAATTTCTCTAAGTACCGCCTGTTTACCTAAAAATTCTAAGTATAGAACGAAATTCTAAGTATAGAACTCTTCTAAGATATTTCTCAATTTTCTCCCTTTGATGCTGCCAAGCTGATAATGCTCTCTTTAGGACCTTGCCCTGAATCAAGCGAGGTCCTTTTTCTTGGTGGCCGAAGTTCTCCCCTGAGATAGTCCTCGGGGTTCTGTTTTGGCCCTTCGGAGAATGAGATCTCCTTTTGGCGTTCAGCGCACTTTTGCGCCTACGGCCACCTTTTACGGAGAAAAACATTTCTCCAGAGCTCGTTCACGCTTCAGGGAGTGGCTCGAGTTTGGTTCCCCATTTCGAGGCTATTTCTTTCTTCGCCGAGCATTCCTCCCGAGCTTGTTCTCTTTTTGGTGGTCATTTTCAGTCGTTAAACCGGGAAACGAGGTCCTCTTTCTTAGCGGCCGAAGTTCTCCTTCGAGGTAGTTCTCGAGGTTCGCTTTTTGGCCTTTCGGAGAACGAGATCTGCTTTTGGCGTTTGGCGCAATTTTGCGCCCACGGCCTCCTTTTTTGGAGAAGGCACCTCTCCTGAGCTCGTTCATGCTCCAAGGAGTGGCTCGAGCTCGTTCCCCTAATTCGAGGATATAGAAACTTTTGCCAAGCATTCCTTCCGAGCTCGTTCTTCTTTCGGTGTTTGGCTAATCGGTCGAGTTCAGTTGTCAAACCGAGGTTATTTCCTCTTTCTGCCGAATCACTCGCGCTTCACTTGGTAGCTGTATTGCTCCAAGTGGGCACTGGTCTTTGTAGGCGAGTAAGGAAGGTTTTTTCTCCTTGGTTTTTCGGGAAGTTTGTCTGATAATTCCCAATTTTATCAAGGAATTTTCTCGGCCATTCTGGGTCTTTTCCCCTCTGCTTCTCCCAACCTTTCCATAGTCCCTTGTGCATACTTCTATTCGGGGGCTCCACTTCGGGGTTTCCACTTGCTTGTTGCCTTAGAACTAAGCTGGTGAACCGAAATGTCATTTCACTCCGAAGTTTAATGGCGAACTTTTTGGCCTCCTTTGTCTAAAGACTGAAGCCGTTATGCTGCCGGCAATAATATGCCATCTTCGTGCATCATGTTCCTTTAAGCAGGCTTTTGTATGCCTTTTGCCTGCTTGATCAGTAGGGGTTTTGTCTTGTCTCGCCAAACGAGGTGGTTTACTGTTTTCTCGTAGCATTTTGCTTCAGGCGTTGTTGGTAGTGAACCGTATTTGCCGAGGGCTAAGGGCAGTCTCTCGGGGTTACCCACTTCGACGGGAGTCTTTCGGGTATTTTATTCCGAAGGCAGTCTTTCGGGTGCTGGTGCGTTTTTTCTTTTTGGCCATTCTCGTCCTTTTTGGACGCATTTGTTCGCACCTCTTTTTGCGCGTTGTTCTGCACCTCTTTCTGCCGATGCCTTTCTATAATGGGCCTGAGCTTCCCTTCCGACGTTGTTCCTCTTCAATCAAGGAAGACTATCCGGAACATTTTCTGTACTTTTTGCCATTTCATCAGGATCTTTGGAAGATGCCTCTTTGTGGGGCATTTTTCCTTCCCTTGTCCCAGGTTTTTGTTCCCAGCAATGCCGGGCTTGGGTGATTCAACACTTTGTTAACCGAATATGCTAACTCAGGTGACTTCCCCATCCTCGGGCCTCCGAGGTACCGTTCCAGTGTCGCAGTGTTTTTGCGCCTGGGATTCCTTCGGCCGGGAGTTCTTTCTTTTGGCTTTCGCCTATACTCGGTCTTCGTTGGATTTCCCTTTTTCTGTTTCTGGACTTTCGGCAATAGTCTGCTGACGCCTGGGGTTATATTGCCCCTCTAGACTTGTGCGCGATGCAGTATCTTTGGAGTTCGGCGCACTTGCCCGTTTACTCTATTCCCTCTGACGTCGCGCGGGGGTGACTCCTTTTTGGACGATGGTAGTGTGTCCGTTGGAGTAGGATCATAGCCTTTTGCCTGTTTAATATCAACGCGTAGGCGTCTTTTCAGGGTAGTGGGCTTGGTGTTGCTGTCTGAGGAACAACAACCTTTCTTTGGCCCGAACTCTTTTGACGGGGGGGGGTCTGGACGGCACCGAATCTACCTTTCCCGTCCATCATGTTTCGAAGGAAAGCACGTCCTTTGGGTATTCATCCCACTACTCTTTGTTTCCCCCTGAGCTCTTGGGTCACCCCTACTCCCCTCGTCGAAAGGATTGAGAGAGGAGACTTCGGCTCGATATTTGCACACGAACATCTTCGGCCTATCCGCTGCAGTATTTCGACCACGGCGACGCGTGGGAAATTATGCAGGAAAGCCACGGCGATATCCGGAGGATGATCATCCCCGGGATGGGAAGTCCCTGTTCCTTAATTGTTCGGCCGCCGGGCGAGTCTCCGGCGCAGACGGGGGCCTCAGGGAGCCTTTTGTCCTTAGAACGCTGAGTTTTTGACCACGGCTGCCTGGAAAATTTCCCACAGACGGCGCCAAATGATGGCGTCGGGTTAGCCATCGTTTGTGTCCCCGCAGTGGCTCCACGACGGGGGTGACAGGGACCTCCTGTGGAATGTCGTGTGTGGCCGTCCGATGGAGGATAGCGGGGGCCGTGAAGGATTTCCGGTGCTGGAGAGAGCCTGAAAATGGGACGCCCCCAAGTAGTCCAGCCTGAAACATACAGAAAACAGGGGTTAGGAGGTCCCCGGAGTGGTTTTCCGGGGAGGAGCCTCCGACGCCCAAGTCAGTGCCTCTAAATGACAAGGAGTAAGCACAAAATAGATTTGCCGGGGGTATTTCTCTGGTATGCACAGAAGGGGAAGAATCTCGCCGGAGGCGCTTTTCTGGCATGTTTAGAGAGAAAAGAGAAGGCTAGAACTCTGGAGCCCTCCAAAAGGTCTCATGTCCCCCCCTTTTCTCAAGAGCCTTTCCTGCTGTAAATAGGGGAAAATGAGCCCCTCTGATTGTGACACGTGTATGGACGGATGCCATCCGTACCTCTAAGCAGAAAAAAGGGGCCAGCCGTATGCAGGCTTTCTCGGGCAGTGATTTGTCGAGAATCGTGTCTCAGTGTGCCAGAGCACGGACTACAGTGGCCTGTCAGAATGCTTGAGGTCAACGTCCAGTGCGTACGGGCGAACATGTCAGAGACTCCTTTGCGTCACCCATCGCTCCTCCGAGGTCCCTTCGGCCGACGTTACTTTTCAGGGGGACGAACAGGGACCCTTCCCCGGGGTGATACCGTCTCTCCGGGGTTACCCACTCTTCCGAAGTCGGTTCGTTCGTCCTCTGATGGAGAGGCGATATGGCAATTTTCCGAGGTCGGTACGATGGGGCTTCCGAGATCATATATGTCAGGCGTGTGGCCTCCTCCTCCGAAGTCAGTGGTCAAGGCGATAGCACTTCGGCCATCAATCTCCAACTTGTCTTTGCATTGCCATTAGAGGAATCAACTGCAAGTCTATTAAACTACCATTGGATCTTGAAGCATTTTTCTCAGTTTTCTTAATATCCTCAATGGTCTAATCTTCAACAAATATAGCATTACGGCTTCTAACAAGTTTCTTCATGGCTGGATCATAAAATCTATAGCCAAACTGATCTTGGTCATGGCTAATAAACACGCATTATCATGTCTTGACATCAAGTTTAGACCTCTCATCCTTTGGGATATGAATATAGGCTTTGCAGCCAAATACTCGCAGATGGTCATAGGAGACATCTTTTCCTGATCATACATTCTCCAAAACATCATACTGTAGAGGAACATACAGTGAAAGATTTAACACGTGAGCAGCTACTAGCAATGCTTCACCCCAGAACATCTTAGGTAACTTTGCATGTGAGAGTAAACATCTCACTTTCTCTATCAAAGTCTTGTTCATTCTCTTAGCTAAACCATTTAACTGCGGTGTCTTAGGAGTTATTGTTGGATGCCGAATATTATGCTTTTTGCAATAAGCATTAAATGATCCAATATACTCTCCACCATTGTCGATTCAAATGCACTTCGACTTCTTGCCGGTTTGCCTCTCAACTAAGTTTAGAAATTGCTTGAAAACTTCTAACACCAGATCTTTTAATTTCAGAGTGTATACCCATGTCTTTTGAGAATGATCATCAATAAAAATTACAAAGTATCAATCACCACCAAGTGACTTCGACATTAGCCCACACAGATTTGAGTGTACCAGATCTAACACATTTTTCATGCTAGAAGGAGTGGAACTCTTGAAAGACACTCTATTTTGCTTTCTTGCTCGACAATTAGTACATTTCTTCAAATGGACCGATCTAGTTCAGGTAACGTCTTCTTTTTGGCAAGAAGAGTCATGCTTTTCTCACTCATGTGACCCAGTCATTTATGCCATAACTCCACTGTACTATCATTCTCTACTGCATTCATAGCATCCTAGGAGAGCTTTGCCTGCATCATGTACAATTTTGAGTTCTTTATTCATTTGGCCACCACTAGGATTCGTTTAGTTAACTTCCACTGACCATTAAAGAACGTATTGCAATAACCTTCATCATTAAGTTTGCCTGTAGAAATCATATTCAGACACAGATCTGGAACATATCTGACTTCCTTCAAGACTAACCATGTACCATTCTGAGTCTCCATAGAAGCATCTCTTTTTCATGCAACTTGTAAGAAACTCTCATTTCCCATTCTCACAACACCAAAATTGCTAGGTATATAGGATGAGAAGAATTCTTTCCGAGAAGTGACATGAATAGTAGTACCACTATCAATCACCCAACTAATCTCATGGGTTACAAGATTGACAATATCATTATCAAAGATAATGTTGAACTTATTGGTAACATTTGTTTGTTCATCATCACTGCTGTCATCCTTTCTCGATCATTTGCCTCTCTTTTGATCTTACTTGAATTTTCTGCAGAACTTCTTGATGTGCCATTTTTTCCTGCAGTAATGGCATTCAATATTTGCATTCATGTTTGACCTTCCTATACTTTTATTTCTTGGTTTTGGCCCCCTAGTCTTACTTTTCCCTTTAGAATCTGTTATAAGGAAGTGTGATTATGATGAAGAAGATTCTTATAATCTTTGTCTCATCTCTTCATTCAAGATTTCACTTTTGACGAATTCTACATTTATTACATCATTTGGTGCACAGAATTTGTAAGTGAAATTCTCAAAATCTCCCAAGACTTTGGTAATGAAGCCATCATTATAAACAAGTATTTCATTATCAAACTTTATGGCCATTGTGAACAACTGTTCCACGATCCCTTGCAAATCATTCAGATGATCTACCATGGGTAAATCTTCCCAATGTTTTATCTAAAGTAATCTTGTCAAATAAAATAATTTGTTGATACCGGTTTTTTAAGCATACAACTTTTCAAGCTTGTTTGACAGTGTCTGCGCATGAGCTTCTATAGATATGTGGTTGTAAATATTATCTTTGATAAATTGTCAGATGAAATCACATACTTGCTCATTCTCAAATGTTTAATCCTCTTCTGATCTGTCCTCCTGTTTGATTGTACCAAACACAGGTACGTGCATCTTCGTCACATATAGGAGATCCTTTATCTTGCTTCTCCATATGTGATAATTCGAGCCATTTAAACTAATCATCTTGCTTGTTTTTGCTTCTATGATGCTAATAAATGCCCAATATTAAGCAAAAAATGGTGAATTATTATCTAACTTATTTTCTGATATGGAGGATTCACGTTTCTGTGGCAATCATAGAACATATGATAAGTAGATATAAACACCGAACCTTGCTCTAAAACCAGTTGTTGGGATCGCAGTAGGTGATAAACTTTGAATGCAAGATTATTAGAAAAAAAAAAATGACGCCAAAAATTTTATGTGGTTCTCCCTTAATTTAGGGCTATGCCCACTAGGGGTGATTATTCGGTTTGTTCGGTTCAAACCGAACCGAATTTTTCAGTTTATTCGGTTTTCGGTTTTGGATACTAAGAAACCGAAATAACCGAATTAGTCCATAAAACAGAATTCAAATCGAACCGAAATATTTCGGTTCGGTTCGGTTTAAACCGAATTAACTGAAAAAATGGTAATTAAATTCTATAAAAAATGAAATGAGATAAAGATATTGTTTTTCTTTTCAAATTCCATTCAATATAGAAGATTCATTGTCCATGGAAAGAAAGAAAATAAGAATTTAAGCTAATTTGGGTTACTTGGTAGCATTATTGTTCATGAAACAAATAAAAAAATTGGTAAAAAAAATTTCGGTTATTTCGGTTACCGAATTAACCGAATTCTAAAACCAAAACCGAAATTTTTGTTATTCGGTTTCAACCGAAACCGAACCGAATTACCGAATTAACCGAACCGAATTTTAAAATTTTTTCGGTTTCAACCGAATACTGATCACCCCTAATGCCCACTAGATAAACTTTGAGATTTTCTTCCATTAATAAAATGGTAGGCTGATAAAGAGAGAATATTCTCTAGACAAAAAATTCTAGAGGTATAAGATAAACCTAAAATAATTACACTAAAGTATTTCCTAAGCACCTTAAAAAATTATCTCATTATTTTGCCACTCTCCAAAAATAAATCTCTTTTTGTCAATCTTATAGTTTTTCTTTTGCTTTTTACAAATGTGCAAGCTACTGGGACAAATGAGAAAGAGGAGATATGGTGGCCTTTTATTGCTGAGGCACCCATCCAATTTCAACTATTTGGTGCCGTCTCCGGCCTGTATCTTCATTCAATTTCAATTTTTGCTGCAATTCGTTGCAGCCTTCCACCTCCAGCCGCAATGTTGGACCAAGAATGAGAGAAAAAAAACAAGAGAAAATGAAGAACCCCACATGTTGGGGAGGGGGGGGGGAGAGTCAATTTGGCAGCAACAAAAACAATCATCTTTCATGACGCTGGCGACCCTCAGTGAGAAAAAAGATCCTCTGAACTTATTAGGGCTAGCCAATAGAAGGAAATTGCAACATTTAAGATTACTAAGGCATATAAGTGCAACATTTATTATAGTTTAGGGCCTTGAAAACAATAGCCTTAAGCAGCTTGAAGCTGGACTCTCATTGATGAATTAAGGGCTTGAATGACCAATACTATAAAGAAGGTCTCAACTTTCAAGATCCCACAAAAACTTCAAAATCTTTTTTTGGAGTTGTTTGCCAATGCATTATCAATAGCTGAATATGACTTCAATGAGGTCTATTGGACCCTCTTTGTTTCCATTGTCACTCATCACCTAAAATGAAGATGCACCGATGCTCCCAAAAGATATGAAGTAACTTCTATACTAGGCTGTGAACAATAAATCATCCATTATCTGAAAGTTGGCTTTGACCTATGCTTGCTGGTCAAACCAAGTTGTAACTTGATTGGTTCACATTTTCTATTTCCATTATTTGGATTAATTGATTAGGCATGAATAAGTATTTTTTTTCCATATCGCTTAATTCCATGACTAATCTATTATAGTAAGTGATGACCTCATCTGACAAATAGACATATCTAGATACTACCTTGCCCAACAATCTTTATTCCCTTACGTTTCCCCAACCCTATTTGCCACACGTGATGTGCAAGCAAGCATCAAATGTCAATCCATAGTGTAGAAATTTTTGTTATTGGTTGTGCATGACATCATTTTAGTTGAATTGTGTTGGCATCTTAGGTCTAGATGGAGGTAAATGCTCCTTATAGATGGCAATAGGAAACTCTCATTTTGCAATATTCCTTAGCAATAGAAGCAGACTAACTAATAGAAGCAGTTGAGATGACAGTTTGTTTCAAGATACAATTCATTACCATTCTCTCCGATTACTCTCAGCCCCTAGAAGCACCGTGTGAATAATTGACATTAAGCCCACCCGTGTCCCAACTTGTGTATAAAGCTATAAGCTTGACAAAGACTTTTCCTTACTGCTCTATAGGCATCGTCTTGAGGGACGGATTGGCTAAGAGCACATAATATGGTTGCATCCTTCCTTAGTTTACTTGCTTTTATTAATGTTTCTGAATAAATGATATTGGCATCTATGCATCTTATGTTTAACGGCCAATGACTAATTAATGCTACCCAGATAACTTTTTATGGAAAATTCACATCCAACAAACAAAGGTGAAGAATGTTTTTCATTTTACTGAAACGCAAATTTGCCATTTCTACCAGTTAATAATGTATAAATCTAAAAGGGTAATTTCGATTTGTTAAACTTGTGGGACAATTTATCGTTTAAATGCCTTTTAAGGTCAGTGGACCTATAAGCTGCAAGTCTCGCCCTCCCCCAACTATCCCAAACCCCGAAGGTCTTTAAGCGCCCAACTTTGCCGTTGTTGTAGATGGAGAATGGAGGGACCCAATTAACCACTCTTAAGTAAATTTGCCAGCAGAATTCTTCCCCTACAAGTCCAGAATTTTCCTATTTCCCAGGAATTTCACAGAAGAAGCCATTCGAACGGCGCCGAAAGTGGCCGGAGCTAAGGCTAAAATGGTGTCCTACGTGAGCTTGCTCCTGTACGGTGTCGGCGGGATAGTCGCGGCCGGCGTGGCTCTGCTGGTTGCCTTCCAGGAGCGCCTCGTCTACGTCCCGGTTCTTCCTGGTTTAACCAAGTCCTACTCGTTTACCCCTGCCCGGCTCCGCCTCATCTACGAGGATGTATGGCTCAGATCCTCCGACGGCGTCCGCCTTCATGCCTGGTTCATCAAGCTCTTCCCCGACTGCCGAGGTAGGTTGCGCCGGATCCGCCTTCATTTAACGGTATTTGGTGAATTTGGCTTCTGGTAGTTGGGGTTTTGGAGTAGTCTGAATTTTGTGAGTTTGAGGTTGTCTGCTGTTATATAACGGTGTGTGGGTGGAATGGAGTCTAAACTATAACGGTGTGTGAGTTTGAGGTTGTCTGCTGTTTCGGCTGATTCTGTGCTTAAAATGTTGTTTCTGTATTTCCATCATAGCTTAAGATGCTGTGCTGCTCTTGCAGGTCCGACCATCCTCTTTTTCCAGGAGAATGCTGGCAGTATCCTTCTTACTGTTTTCTTGTAGTGCTACTATTTGAAGAAAGAAAAATTGTGTTGAATTAAGATTGTTGTGTAATTTTTCCTTGCATGCCTTCTAGAGTTTCTTGAACTGCCTTAACAGCTGATTGTTAGATATTGCTCATCGTCTGGAAATGGTGCGCATAATGATTCAGAGGCTGCAGTGCAATGTGTTCATGCTTTCTTATCGTGGGTGCGTTTGTGAGAACTGTTATTTGAAAGGGGTCTTTTGGCGTACTAATGTTATTGGCTTTGCTCTTTTTGTAGTGCTTGTATAATTGGTTTAATTCTGCTTGATTAATTCTAACAGTTATGGAGCAAGTGATGGGTTTCCTTCTCAACATGGAATTACCAAGGATGCACAGGTTTCTGCCCCTCAGTTTTTGATCTTCATCCTCAACATGTTTGTCACAAAGTTAAGCAACAATTCTTCTTTTTTTTGGGTTTTGGCTAGGCTGCGTTGGATCACCTTGTTCAGAGGACAGACATTGACACATCCAGGATTGTGGTCTTTGGGAGGTCTCTTGGGGGTGCTGTGGGAGCTGTTCTTTCAAAAAACAATCCTGATAAGGTGCCAGATCTGTCATTTGTTTTCATTTTAGATAGTTGGTCTCAGGATTTTTATTTCATGTTCATTACTTATATTTGCTCCTGTGACATCACTGTATTACAAGATAAATTACTGTCATCACATGTAAAGCCTGGGATTGTGGTGCCACATCTTTACTGTTAGAAAATTGTGCGTACTTCATTTTAACATGAATGAATTAGGTGTAGAGTGCAACTTTGTATAGTCCCTGACTAACATTGATGAATCTGGCTGCTCATGTAGAGTGATAGGCATGTCATTTGATCATTCTACATAATATTCAGGTGTTATTAATGTCAGAGGTTGAATAAGCAGTGTTTTAGAGCTGGTGCTACTGGCCACAACTCTTCACAGCTATTTTTACTTTATCCATTAAGTAGGTTAATTTGATTTAGGTTGAGGGTTTGTTAGAATTCAAGTAGTTGAGTGGTTAAATTCTCGTGGATTGGTAAGGGTATTCAGAGTTTTGGTCTGTATCTTTGATTAGTTTAGTGAGACCAAAGTGTAAGAATTTCTGAGGATAGGATCTTTCAGGTTTCAGTCACAAACAAATGAAACTTGAGTCTGTGACTCGGCCAAGATTGGAATTATTTGAATTACTTTATGTTTGTGGAGGAGGTGGACTGCGGACAATTTTCTTTAGGGCATCAAGGATTGGGTGGATATCAGTCTGAGGTCAATTGTTTCCTTTGCATGACACGGACAGAAGATAAGGAGAATTTCTTTGATCAATCAGTCATTTTACTTTGTGCCGGGATTGGATTAAGCTTATCAAACCAAAAGGCAAGTCCCACAGAATGGCTGTTTATCCAACAATGGTTTATGGGACCAAGTGTTTAAAATTGAGAGCCAACATCAGTGTGATGCCAATCTAAATGGATGAGTAAGCTTGCAGCAAAAGATGGAATAGAAATAATTTTACAACATACAAGGTCCAATATAAACATAGCCTTTAATGGAGAACAAAATCAGGGAAGACATCTTAGGTAGTTCGAGATAATAGAGAAAGCCTTACTCTATGATATATTCTTGGGAATTTTCTCTATTCAATTGGAAACAGTTGGTTCATGTAGCCATTCAAGCTAGATTTGAATTAACATTCAATTGATTGATTGACCAGCAATTAGGTTGGTTCAGTTACTTCCGCTTTTTATGTAATGTGGTTGTTCAAGTTTATCTCATCTGGGTATTGTCAATTTGGTGGCCAAAAGGGTAGGTAAAAGAATTGTAGACATTTTCTTGTGATGTGACAGTAGGGAGTCAAGGGACCTAATTTGGTTAATCTTTGAACATAGTTCTTTTTTGCTTCACTTCTTGCATCATTTAGCTAATGTTTGCTGATACTACGAATTAGATCTATTGAAAACCTTTGTTAAACACTTGAGTCAAAGCTATTTGGTTACGACTGGATATGTTTTTATAGCAAAATAAATCTCCAACAAACCCCAAACTTAACAGTTTGGAATCACACTTCCAAGTGCATCCACTCATGTGGAGGCCAATGAAACCGCTAAGAATAGGCCTCTCATGTGGATCATGAAATTGGGGCTGTCAATAGAAAGATGGGGCAGGCAACCTGTGGTACAATATCATGCTAAGGCATCTGACTCAGGGCCGATTGGCTGTGATTGGAGAGATCTTACCTCGATATAAAGCTACAACAAACCCTTGAATTTAATCACTTGTTGTTTCACTTAATGATCTTGTTGGATCTTTTACACCGTTGGGTCACGGATACCATTGAGTCATATCTAATGTTCATGGCTGTGATTCTCTTCACTTTGCAGGTTGCTGCAATAATAGTAGAAAATACTTTTACATCAATTCTGGACATGGTGGGAGTTTTGTTTCCCTTTCTCAAGTGGTTTATTGGAGGACCTGGTTCAAAAGGTCCTAAAATTTTGAATTTTCTCGTGCGCTCTCCTTGGAGCACAATTGATGTTGTTAGCCAGGTAGTTCCCTTGCTTTTACTTCTCAACCACTTTTGAGTTGTGTACACATATATAGCAAGAAATCAGTCAAGTGGAGCTAAAACAAACCTTAGCATTTAAGTTGTAAACTGCTAATAATATGAACCTTTCTGGATGATGTGCAAAGGAAATCAATGTCTTGCCAAATTAAGCAACTATTTTTTTTTCTTGTCTACATTGACTTGTCAGTAGAAAGTTGACGTGTCATTCCTTGTCCTAAAAACTGCAGATTCAGCAGCCAATTCTGTTTCTATCTGGATTGCAAGACGAGATGGTTCCCCCTATCCACATGCAAATGCTGTATGCTAAAGCAGCTGTTCATAATAAGAAATGCCTTTTTGTTGATTTCCCTTCTGGAATGCACATGGACACTTGGCTAGCAGGTGGTGATCATTATTGGAGAACAATTCAGCAGTTCCTTGAGCAGCATGTTCCAGAGAAAAAGGGGACTGAATTATCCCAAAATGATAGCGGTATTGTTCTTTAAAAATTTGTACTTCCATGGCTGCAAATAGTTTTCATATCCTCCGCTCTATCAAATATGCTTTGGAAGTCTTAAAAGGTTATTGTTCTTACATGTACTTAAAAAATTTGTACTTCCATGGCTGCAAATGGTTTTCATATCCTCCACTCTGTGTCAAATATGCTTAGTTGGCATGAATTTTTTATCTGTGAAGTTGTTATCAGCTTTCTAAGTCTTAAAAAGTGATTGTTCTTGCACTTACTTCTTTGTTGGCATGAGTTTTCTAAGTCTTAAAAAGCGATTGTTCTTACACTTACTTCTTTGTTGGCATGAGTTTTCTATGTCTTAAAAAGCGATTGTTGTTACACGTACTTAAAAAATTTGTACTTCCATGGCTGCAAATGGTTTTCATATCCTCCGCTGTGTGTCAAATATGCTTTGCTGGCATGATTTTTTTATCTGTGAAGTTATCAACTTTCTAAGTCTTAAAAAGTAAAAAAAAAAAGAATATCCATGTGCTATAGCCAAGCTGCATGTTGCCATGCGTCTGGATGAGCATTTTGGTGCCCTCTTTAATGAAAATGGCTGCTTTGTGGCTAAATTTTAAGTTTGTAGTGAACTAGTTAAGGCTACAGGTGCAAGTTTATTCTTACTCTAAACATGCTACTTAGTTCTTCAAAGAATTTTCACTGAAGATTGCCTATTCATGAATTGTACAGAATTGTCGTCCCCTTTGAGGAACCTTAATTTTGTTATCCATGATTTCCTTAGTGCAGTGAGGGCGAATAGAAATGCATGCCACCCATTTTCCCCGGAAGCTCTGTTGTCTTAAATAAACACTCATTGCTTGTTATCTTATGCTACTTTCAGATTTAAAGGAGAGGTGACTGGAACTGGATTCACGTATGGTTTGAGATTTCATAAAAGGTCCACTCTAGGACCTCGAAACATTTAGTAATGAGGTACCTCTTTTTGAACGTGCAGCTATCAAGAGCTCCCTTTGAGGGTCTGCCCACTGTTCTTGTTCCTGATTATTCCTCAGATATTTTTGTTATGAACACTAGCATAAGCAGATGCCAGAAAGAATGGAAAAAGGGAAGAATGAGGTTGCCCTTCTGATACAGTGTGACTTATACAGACAAAATCTAATTGGTTCTGACCTGTTGCAGTATTGTATGAAAAATTTTCGTCTAGAATGTGGCTATGAATTGGCATTTTCATAGTGTTAGGTACATTTGATTTATCCTTGCCTGTTTATGATGGTTGAACATGGTTGTTACTCTTGCCAACACTTTTCCTGGTAAATGATGTGCCAAAGAACTTGTAGACTTAAAACTGCTTAATGATTGCTAGTTGAAGTAGATGCACTGTTTGTTACGTTAATAGTTGTGGTGCAAATGTACTATTGGCCTTTAAAGATTTAAAAGCAAATATTTGGAAGGGTATTCCAAAGCAGAGCATACCTACTTCTCACAGATTGATTGTTATAAGCGTTAACATCATGACCATGATTGGCAATTTAGTACTCTCTCCGTCCCATGTTGTTTGAAACATTTGGGATTGGCACGGAAATTAAGAAAAGATGAAATAATGTATCTTTGGACAAAATTATCCTTGGAAATGAAAATTGTTAAAAATAGAATGTATTTGGCAGTAGAAAGCTGGCCCAGCTGGGCTTGAAATTTTCCCGCTTATTGTGACAGGAATGAGAGACCATTCTTTCATGGTTTGAGGTTTGAATCATATATATCCAACAATATTAGAAAGTCCCTTGAATAATCAAAGTCCAGTAGAATTGAAAAGTAAGAGGCTGTTGTTAATCGAATTGAAGATTGTACGAGCAATTTTTTTCCGTCTCCCCACCGTGAGCGATGACTTCTCTATCGACTGAACAAATTCAAAAGAAGCTACACAACGTGTTAAAGAATGATGAAAGACAAGGAATATGTGTGGCTTTAATGAAGGAGATTAATAACAAGGGAAAATTTAAGAGAGGATCGGTTTCAGCAATAGGAAAACAGTTCAGCGTAAGTCGACAAACTGTCTGGCGAATTTGGAATGAGGTGAAGGAACAAATCAACAATAATAGACCAATTTCTATTGGAACAAAGCTTGCTGGTAACACAGGTCCAAAACGAGTTAAGGTGGATTTAAGCAAAGTCACTGAAGTTCCATTACACCGTCGAACAACGATCAGAACTATGGCAGCAGAACTTCACATGTCTAAATCCACTCTTCATCGACGAGTGAAAGAAGGAGTTTTTCGACGCCACTCAAATGCCATAAAGCCTTACTTGACGGATGAAAATAAGAAAGAAAGAGTAAGGTTTTGTTTATCTATGATGGAAAAGAACTCTCTCATGCATAATCCTATGTTTATTGACATGTTTGATTATATCCATATGGATGAAAAATGGTTTTACTGGACGAAAGGATCAGAGAAATATTATCTCTTGCCTAATGAACCGAAGCCGGTTCGTAGCTGTAAAAGTAAAAGGTTCATAACTAAAGTCATGTTTTTGGCTGCCGTTGCTAGACCTAGATATGATCCAATAAGAGACCAAGAATTTTCAGGCAAGATTGGAATCTTCCCATTTATGTACAAGGAAGCAGCCAAAAGAAAAAGTAAAAATAGAGAAGCTAGAACATTAGAGACGAAAGCCATTGTTTCAGTTACAGCAATTATTATAAAAGCTTGCTTGATTGAGAATGTGTTACCTGCAATTCAACAAAAGTGGCCTCACACAACTCCCGGAAAGTTAATATATATTCAGCAGGATAATGTGAAACCACATTTAAAGGATGATGACTTTGATTTCCAAGAAGTTGCAATGAGAAATGGACTTCATGTGCAATTGGTATGTCAGCCTTCAAATAGTCCTGACCTAAATGTGCTAGATTTGGGTTTCTTTCCAGCTATACAGTCTTTACAGCAGCAAAAATCTTTGAAGAATATTGATGATTTAGTTAGCGCTGTTGAGTTTGTGTTTGATGAACTCTCATCCACAAGTTTGAATCATGTGTTTGTTACCTTACAACTATGTATGTTAGAAGTAATGAAGTCAAATGGTTGTAATGGGTACAAAATTCCACATATAAACAAAAGTCGGCTACAACAAGAAGGGAACCTCCCAACGCAAGTTCTTGTGCCTTCTGAAGTTATTGAGGCAATAGAGGCACACTTGATGTAAAAATCATTGTAAATATATAGTTAGGCTATGTGTATAACATTGTGGCTGGAAGGTTTAACATAGCTTCTGTAGTTCTTGTCCTTTTTTGGTTATGGCTTATGGCTATGTTTAAGCCTGATGATTGAGCTTTTGCTATTGTAAGTAATGTATGTAGTACATGGAAAAGATGTCAGCCCATTTTTTGTAAGATATCCTATTATCTTTTGTAAGTAATCTAGTCTAATGATCCTGTAAATGATGAGCTTAATGTACTACTTTCTGTATTAATGTGATTTCCAACTTAATGAATGGATGACTTTCTTGTTTTTAGCAATTTAAACTTCTGCAATTGTTAACTTCCAGGTCCTCAACACATATACTCTTTGTTATGCCAAGCTTGGCATGAAAACATTAAAATTGGTTTATTGATTCTCTATTTTAATTTGATTCCTAGCCTTGGTATATGATTTGTTACATTTTCCTACCTTGTTACAATGTTTTGGAAGTAAATTTAAAATTTTCTAAGTGCATTCTCTTTGTTTGTCACACGTTTGTAAATAACAGTTGGCAACTAAAGTGGTGGTTAAATGTTACAGGCTAATTCCCATCCTTGGTGTTACTGTATTCTTACAAGTTCATTGCAGTTTAAACTGTTGTGCTAGTTCTATTGATTGCGTTTTAAGATTTGATCCTTGTTGTGCTTTTAAATTTTAATGGATTGGCACAGTTTGAATTTAGGCTGACATTTAGTTCCAACTCAAGATTTTAGTCATTTCTATAATTCCTATCATTTTCTCAACAAATATGATTTGTTCACAAGTTAACTTTTTCACTTTACTGAACTATACAATATTAAGTCAGTCAACTTCCAAGGTAGCAAAAGCTGCCCATGCTTCAAATATCAAGTAAAAGGCTTCAAAATTGATGCCTAAGAATTTAAAGAAGTTTCTTATATCCAAAGAATGGATACTGCACGTTTTGATTGAAGTTGAAGTGTTAGAAGAGGCAATGACCCCCACATAAGCCTATGTTCTAATATAGTGGGTAGCAGGATGCAAGATGCTTTAAATTGTGGAAGAAAGACTCCTAAATTGGGGATTACAGGTTGGAACATGTTTCATGTGATCAAAAAAAGGATTCTGAAGATTTTCACTGAATTTGGAGAACTTGAACTCAAGAAGGTACTTTGACTTCTTAGTTTTCTGCTTAAAATGCCTGCAGAAAATAGAAGTACTTCAAAATATTGGAAAAAGGCTTCCAAATTGGATTTTTGGGATAGCTATAGGTCTCTTATGACCTAAGAGAGGTGACTGTAAGTTTTTATGCCATTTGAAGGTCTGGAAGTGAGGATGGCTTCTTAGGATCAAAGTTTTTAGTAAGACAATTGGTAGAGATGTTTTGCTTTAAAAATGGGGAAAATGGGCGAAAATTGAGATTTCTAAGATTATACAAATTTCATATGATTATGAGAAGGATCCAGGCAAGTTTGGTACCATTTCGAACACGGGAACTCAAAAAGGCTAACTAAGTTTAAAGATTTCGCCAAATGACCTGTAGAAAAAGAACCACTTCAAACTCTTACAAGAAGGCTTAAAATTTGAGGGGTTGAACCTAGAACAAGTCTTAAATGACTAAAGGAAGGTAACAAAAAAATTTGGCTAAGTTTGGAGCAGTAAAACCTAAAAAATACCCCTGAGTTAAGCTGCAAAATTGTAAAACCTGCATAAAAAAACATTGGAGCAGGTTTGACTCAAGTTTGACATTGAGGAAGGAGATAGAATTTTGAAAAAAAAATTTCTAGATCTATTTATGGCCTCAAAATGGATATATTGATGGCCTTAAACCATAATTTTTGCCAAGGGATTGGATTCTGGTTATGGCTACAAGGTAAAGCCAATATTGCTATATGAAGGTGTATGATCAATACTTATGGCCTGAGTTAGAGCTACTTAGCTATTGTAGAATGAGTTTTAATTAAGGTCTATAGGGGCTTAACTAGAAGCAGAGGCATGTTTAAGATTTCATCCAAAGTCTATAGTACACAAGCCATGGGCAAAGAACATTGTTAAAACCAAAGCTTTGCAAGATTAACTTTGGTGCCAAATTAGGGTGTATGACATTGCTGAAGGCTCCCACACCACTTATAGTTGATAAAAGACAGCAGTAACCTGTAGGAAGAATTCAGAAAATGCTACCCCACAAATGGAATCAGAAGAAGGAGAAAAAGAAAAAGAAAATAAAGAAAACGAAGACATGAAAAATAAGCAACCAAAGTTCTTCATTTCATTAGATACTTAACCAAGGTTAAGTCATTTCAGCTTACATGAAAAGCAGGTTCTACAAAAACCTATCTAACAACAAAATTAGAAGAACTACTTTTTACAACTTAGCGTTAGTATATGCTGAAAGAAGCAACTCAAGAGAAACAACATATTTACACTCTTGAGAAGCATTTTACACCAGCAACTATAGCTTGACTCCAGTACTAATGTACTACACTACATTTTGAAATTTTGCACTTCACCGGGTAGCCATTTTATCCTCAGCTCTGGACATATGGTCTCGTAAGCTACAAACTCTCTAGCAAGCTTTGATGTCACCAAATATGAAGCAGCCTTCATCCAGAATTCATCTCCTGCCACAACACCTGGGAGGCTGGAAAGTATGACCATAACATTTCCCATATTGCTAGGCTTCACAGATGCTAGAGGAGAAGTCCTACTTACTGGAGAAGTGCATGAATCTAATGAGATAAGAGGACACAAAACCTGTTGGGGGGCATTTCGTTGTGGAGACAGCAAGTGTGTTGACTGCATTAAAGATATATGAAGTAGTTCTGTTGCTATATCTGGATTTTGGAGTATGTTATTCCCTCCCTGATTGGAACACGATTTGTTTTCACCATTCATGATGATACTTAACCCACCACACCAGTGAAATGGATGGTAACAGAGAAACATAGTAGAAATGTTTAGTTATGACAACCACATAATAAAAGCTAGAGAAATGAGAAAACTAACAAAACTCAATATCCAAGATATCACTTTAAGTTTGAATTTTCCAGAACCAGTTAAATCAATGCTATCAGTAGTACAAAACAAATTTTAACAAAAATTAAGGCTAGGTGATGCCACAAACTCCATTAAGCAAAAGACAAAATAAAACCTAAGCATTTAATAAGATTTTCAGAATTAAATCTACACTGTTATTTCATGCCTTTAGCTACTCAAGAGAATGGTTTATTCCCAGCCTTCCTGTTTCTTACTTTTCAAGTTTTGTCTTGTTATCCTATTCCTTCTCCTTATACATTCAAGTTCTGTTGTGGACAAGTTCTCCTTATACTAAAACCCAATTGCCTAACTGAATAATAACTAAACAACAAGTAGAGGCCATGAAAATATCAACAACATATCAATCTATCACTATGATTAATTGGTTTTCATGGTTGACATCATATGCATAAAGTGCCTATAAGGACATAAGCATGCAAGCAGCAAACCTGTTTCCAAAGATTTAAAATCTTAAGTACTACAACAATGAGTAGCTTAAGTATATATCACTACTATATGCGTTAGTCTGCACCTATTTCAAAAAAGAATAACGTAGATAGACGAAAAAGTAAACAATGGAAAGGGTGCAAGAAGAAGGTTGTTTAATGTAACTATGTCTCCTATTACATGACTTGAAAAGACTGAATTGGGTAACCGAATATCTCCAATTCAGTGAGCTTGAGGTAACCAATGCGTGCAATTGGGATTATCAGGACTTAGGAAAAAGCTAACACACGATTAATAGACACTAACATCAGCCACAATAACTGTAAAAATGAGAACAACAACTACTAGAATTTATCAAACACTACAACAACCACAGACAATCACAACCAAATTCACCTACAAGACTAACATTGAAACAAATAAACTAGAGACATTCTTATTTAGTTGCATTACCTTAGGCGAAGCAGGAGAGGCAAAAAGAGAAAGAGATCGACGTTCTAAGGTGGAGCAGGGAGAGGAAAAAAAGGGATTGAGATCGACGCTGCTCTTCGCTGGCACTTCGGTGGCAATGTCGACCTGCTGTCGCCAGCGATCAACAACGAGATTGGGATTTCAGTGTTGCTTGCTTGCTGCAGCCTGGAATGAGGAAAAAAGAAACACTTTGACGCTGTTACGTAGAGCAAGGCGAAGAAGAAAGAGACTGCACTCGACGCTACCCTTCGCCGACACTTTGGTCACAATCTCGGCCCCCCATCACCGGCGATTAATGACGAGATTGGGTTTCGGTGTTGCTTGGTTGCTTCAGCCCAGAACGAAGAAGTTAAAGATTAGGGATTTCAATCAAAATTTTAGTTGTTCTCTGATTGTAGATTATAAAAAATTCAAGTAAATTTTGGTATATTTTAGTTTTAAGGTGTAAGTTGGTAAAAGGGTATTATGGTAAAGTAAATAAGAGAAGTTTACTAAATTAGGAAATGTTTCAAAGAATTTGGGACGGCCAAAAGAGGAAAGTGTTACAGAGAATATGAGACAGAAGGAGTATGTTGTTGGAATTTGAGTAGCTGCAAAATGCTTCCCATTTAAATTTTGTGGTACTGAATCAGGGAAAAAGATGGTGGCGGCATGTTTGTTCCTGACAGCGAAATTTTAGCATTAAATTTGCCATTCCTCCCTCCCCATCAAAAGTTGGATCAGACAAAGGGGTTGTTGATGGTAGGTCTCATTCTAAAATGAGTAATGAGATAATCTCGTTATGGAATGAGACACTAATAAGGTGACGATCCATAGTTATCGCATGCCTCCCCATAGGTATAGCTTTAGATGTCACCTAAGTCCAGGGCTAAGTTAAAGGACATGTTCATCCGATCTTGGTGCTGCTGTGCATAAGGTAATTGTAGGCTGTGTAACAATCCGCACGTCCCCACTGCTCCCAAAAATACCTTTTAGTTGTCACGTGCTTAGCTTTTTTCTTAAGTTTCACCTAATTGAAGCCCTAAAATATAGGACATGGTCACCTCTACTATGAGCCCTACCCAGCACCAAGCGCTGAAGCTGACATTAGGAACAGTAGCATAGCTGCTACTGTTCTCTTTTCTTTTTTTCTTTTGGCTTAACATGTTGTCGTTGCTTCCCAGCTGCCTACCTTGCTACAGTACCCTCCCTGTCTTTTCCCTTCGTACCATGCTACAAAACACCTTTTTGGCTCCTTTTCAATATAATAGTCCACAATTTGTGTGGATAATATTATTTGGTCCTTAAACTTTGAAATTAAACATGCTGCCACTATTCCAATAAGCACATAAAAAATTATCTAAAATTTTGACTTTTGTATTTTCCTTTGAACTTTCAAGGTTTACAGTAAAAAAAAAAATACAAAAAATCACTTCTTTGGTTTTATGCCGTTTTTTTTTTTATTTATCAAATTGGTAACAAACAATTTTGAAACAATTTCAATTTTCAAAAAATTCCAATTGATCATATATATTTTTTTTTTGCTCCAACCATTCATAACCTTTTTAGCTATTTTTTCTCTGTAAATGTAATTGATACAAAAAATTTATATTTTTTTTTAATCAACACACAACAGAGTGTGGGTTGAATTCTAGTAGGGTTGCTAAACAAAAGTAAAAGTAATTGATTTTATTTAGTTAGCTAATTTTAATAAGTTAATGCACTATATTCTTAGTTTATTTAATTTAAAGCTTAAAAATTGTTTAAATATATAAATCCATTGGAACCCATGGAAGTGTTGAATTCATTGAGAGAAACCACTTCGAAGATTATTGCTACGAAACTTGATAAATTATTTCCCCGAGACAAAAATTACTACTCCCTGTCTTCCTCTGTCATAAAGATGGAACGTGTTTCAGTTTAGGTTGTTTAAAAAAGATGAAGTTCCACTTAGTTCGTTTTAACTTAAATCAATTGATTTTAAAATGACTTATTTTTATTCTTACATCTTCTTTACCCAAAACTAATTTTAAATAAAAGTCAATATTATATAGTTGTAATAATCCATTGAAAATATAATTTTTGTAATCTTACTAAATTTTTACAAATTTTTCTAGTTTAAGGCATTAAAAAATTCATAAAAACTTAATAACATCATAAAAATTTACTTTGAAATTGATTATTGGATCTATGTAATATTGACTTTCAAATGAAATTAGTTTCAAGCGAAAAAGATGTAAAAGTAAAAATAATTCAGTTGACTTAAGTTAAAATGAATTGGCCTGAAATTTTTCCTTTTTTCTCAAATCTTGAACATTTAATTCATCTTATTACCTCCATTTAAAATTTTACTATACCAAATCCAATAAGGAATATTTTTATTTTTTAATTTTAATTTAAACTCTCACTAAATAAAACTAATTACTTTTATTTTTTTAATCATCATTACTCTTAATATACAAAATAAAAAAAATTTAATTTCAGTTTTAGACGTAAAATTAAAAAAACATCATAAATTACATTCACCTTAATCTTTGTGCCTAATAAAGAGACATTTCATTTTAAGTAGCTATATGATGATCTACACGCTATACTCATACTTTCACATTGTTTACAAAATTGTCACCATGTCTTGAACAGCACAAATAGAAAAATGAACAACATCCATATAAGGTCACCGCCTGTTGAACAACATATCTTATGAAATAAGTACTACTAAGCCGAACAACATCTTCCTGTAGATAGAACACTATATTATACAAAGTTGAACATCAATTTATACCTCAATTTTTTCAAACTACAAACGCACTATTACAAGACAGTTAACGTGTATTGAATAACATATCTTACAAAATAAATCCATTATGTTGAACAACTCCTTCCTATAGAAAGAGCACTACATTATATTAAGCTAAATATTTTTTTATTGAAAGGAACAACATTTATTACTAAAAAAATAATAGTTCTTACTGAAAAGCACAATATTTATTATTGAATGGAACAATACTTATTACGAATAACACATCTTATGACATAAACAAAATATTACAGAATAATACATTTGCCTAAATAGAATTAACATATATTATTGAATGGAGCAACACTAATGATTGAACGAAACAATACTTACTACGAACAACACATTTTATGAAATGAACAATATATTATAAAATAGAAAATTTGTATGAATGGAACAAAACTCATTATTAAAAAAAACAATAATTATTACTGAATAGAATAACACTTATTACGAACAACACTTCCTAGAAAATGAATAGCATATTACAAAATAGCATATTTGTATGTGTAGCAACATGTTTTTTTCGAATCGTCATCAATCGATTTATACCTAGGTCGATTGGAAACCTTGGAATAGTCTACGATAGTTCAAGGGACTCGGAAGTACAATTACACTAAAATAACCCTATTCTAGCACCCAAAAATTGGTACCTTAATTTGGTTTAAGTTTTGTGTTTTGCTTGCTTTTAAATAATTTAATTAATTTTCCAAACCATGGGTTCTAACTGAAACACCCAGATATGAACTCTGAAAAATACTCTTGATTTTTATGTAATTTTAATCTTTCCAAACCATAGATCCTATCGGACCACCCGGATATGCAACCTAAAACTCAATCTATTATTTTTAAATAACTTTGTTAATTACCAATCCAAACCATAAATTCTATCGGATCACCCGGATATGGATATTAATCTATTTTTATTTTTTTATCTTATGAAGATTTTGATTAATGATTAATCCAAACCAAAAATCCTATTGAATCACCCGAATATATATCTTAAAATTTATTGTTATTTATTATCCTAAATTCATCCAAGGGTTTTATTAAACTCACGCGGAATTTAATTTTCCTAAATGTGATTTTTAGATGCATTATGTAAATTAATTTTAAACTTATATTAATAAAATAAAAAATAAAAAAATAAAAAAATAAAAAAAGCAAACTCTGTCAAACCTAAATATGCAATTCTATCTATTGTTAGTGACCAAAACTAAGCCGTGGTCCTAAAACAAATAAAACAAGCAAACAACAACAGGAAATGAACAAAACAGTGCTGTTAGTGTCTGAATTGAAAAAAAAAATAGAAGCTAGGGACCAAAATGAACAAAATTCAAAGAAAAGGGTGCCTAAATGTGGTTTTACCGAAGGGAGAAGGTTGAATGGATCAGGTCTTGACGGAGACAGGTCGGGTTGAGGGTTGAGAAACGGGTTTGTCCTCGATTCTCCCCTTTCCGAAGACGCTGAGGCGGAGTGCCTCCTCGGCTTGGCGCGCTGGTGGCAGGCGACCTTGGGCGTCGATGGTGGCGGATTCGAAGATTGAACGTGGTACGATCTACCTCCGATCGGGCGTGGACGACAGCGAGAGGGACTCCTGGGCACAGTGGCACGTCGTCGAGGAGCAGGGACCTCTAACGGCGGTGGGGCTTGACCTCCAGAGGCGGCGGGCAACGAAGAGGACGTTCCAAGGGGTGGCGGCGGCTTAGAGGAGAGGTTAGGGTTGTTGGGCAGGGTAGCTAAGAATTAGAGACTTGAGGCTCCAATTTTACCTTTTCCTAGTTGGAGCTTAGTAATTATTATATCCGTTTCAAGTTTTCTGCTCTATTTGTATTTGACATGGAGATTGAAAAATGATAAAAATATTTATCATTTTCCACTTATACCCTCAGTTTAACATTTCTCCTTTTTCCACTGCTACACACCAGACGTGGAATCTGCTACTGTTTCTCTCCTCATCTCCGATTTTGTTCTTCAATCTCCTCACCTCCTCGCCCCATCGCTTCATACCTCCAATCTCCTGCCTTGTCGAATCTCGCCTTTCGCCTCCGATCTCACCGCCTCTTGCCTCCGATCTCCTCGCCTCTCGCCTCTGATCTCGTCACCTACCTCCACCTTTAGCCTCCGATCTCCTCGCCTATCACCTCCAATCTTGTCACCTACCTCCGCCTCTCACCTTCGATCTCCTCCCCTATCGCCTCCGATCTCCTCGCCTACCCTTACCTCTCGCCTCCGATCTCCTCGCCTACCCTTGCCTCTCGCCTCCAATCTCTTCACCTTGTCGCCTACCTTCGCCTCAGCCCTTTCCTCGATTCGGCGATCTCCCTCCACCTCGACCTGGCTGTTGTCAACGACGTCGGCCAACCAGCTCTACCGTCAGCGACGTCGGCCAACCAGCTCCACATTCAACTGCCGACAACCATCGATGGATTTGCTTTAACTCTTTACTTTTGTTTTTTCAAAGAATAAGAATAGGGTAATATGGTCATTAAGTATGATAAAACTTACTCAAAAAGGAAATGGTGCAGAGAATATGAAACGGCCCAAAATGGCAAATGGAGCAGAAAACCTGAAACGGATGGAGTATTATACTGTGCACATATGTCTAATTAGGCATATTAACCTTGTTGTAACTCTCCATGGACATATGTCTAAGTAGACATACTAACCTTATCTTAATTCTTTATACACATATGTCTAATTAGACATACTAACCTTGTCTTAACTCTCCATGTATAATCCACCCCCATAAAAAAGATTTGACAAAATTGCCCCTCATTAAAACCTTCTCTTTCTCTTTTTTCAGAAATCCTACCCCATTTCCGCTGTCGCCAAAGTTGTTTTCGCCACAGCTTCTAGATCTTCCATCGTTATTAGCATTTGTATAAATGTAAAAGGCAAGATGCAAAGTGTCTAAAACAATTGGGAAAAGCTTATGAACAAGTTTGTATACGTGTCTATAATAATATGCAGAGTGTCACACCCACACAGGCCCCAGCCTGTGCACTCTCAGTAACACTCATCAAAATTACCCAAGATTCAATTGATTTCACCTAAGACCAGGTGTTAATAACTCCCTATTATTTAAACCTTATTTTCTTAAGCTGAAAGCTGGGATATGTCCCAGGAGGCTTATGAGTTGTTTAGAACAATAACCTGCAGCTTAAGTAGGGCCCAACCACTAGCTAACTATAAATCAATATCTTGCAATACAAGCAAGGCATACACTTAATCTGTTAAGTGTCTAGGATGTGTGCTCATCAAGTGTGCTACTTACATGTATGACAACCAAGAAGCCCACATCTTCATAGTTTGAAAATCAAAATTTCCATGCACATGTACATTCAGCCAATCATAAGTACTCAAGAGACTGCTTCATGAAACATAACCATAAACTCATAATCTTAACATAACTTGGCACATAACATCCACCATATGTACATACAATCCATGTACAAGCAAGGCTATATATATACACACAAAATAGCCTAAATACCAGCATCACTAGCTTGGAAACATACCAAGGATGCTATAAGCCCAAAGTAGCCAAGGTTAAGTTTACAAGCCATATACCCTAGTTTCTTAAAAGAAACCTAAGTGTACAGAACAGCAGCACACCCCACAAAACTAACCCAAACATACAAACCATAACCAGGGTCCAAGTCCACACATCCTTCCTGTACCTAGACTGATCCCACAACTACAAAAGCCTGCAAACTTAGAACATAAGTTTCAGCCTTAAGCCATAAGACTTGTAATGTAAGTATTCAAGCCAAGATTCAGTTGGCACATACCTCGAGCAAATAGTGTACTAACTAGCACACAAACTAGCAACTCAAGCAAACTACTCAAGCTGTATATCCTTTCCTGAAACAAAATGTATGGGCAGTGAGTAACAATTACTCAGTAGGGATTCACAAACGACCATATAAGGTCTATTTAGTTAAGTCCAATGACTTAACCTCCACAAGCTTACTTATCCTGCAAGAAAGACATGAAAACATGGAAAACACAAAAAAAAATACCAATACATATAATCATCATATATCACGAATATAGCATGCACAAAGAATCACTCAAGCACACAATGGACACACACACACACACACACCACAAAGACCATTTGGCCAAGTACCATAACATGTGCCATTGTGCACTTTTACACACAAAACTCCACCATAAACTCCACTTCCTCTAGAGCTCCGAAATGTCTAGCAAAATGGCCACATTCACTAGCATTTCTAGCACATGTCCATAGTCAATTAGCTAATTAACGACCATAACCGAATCAATCTCAATAGCCCATCAAGTAACTAAGGTCATTTGGCAAATTTAACCATCACTTAGCTACTCTAAACACTTGAATCATGGTATACTACCAAGCAGTCAAGTAGTTAGTGAACCCTACCTCACAATCAAAGCTTGAGCTCTCGGTTGCTCGAGTAACTAAGGCCGAAGCTCAATATATATTGCCTCCTTAATCCAAGCTTGATTTCTCCTCCAAGCTTCAACTTCAACAATAGCACGGCAAGAACTCTAAACTTTGCTTCCAACAAGCTTTGAACCCCTTTGTTTTCTCGGCCAATTAGCCTAATGCGTAAGAGCCGAACTCTTTTCTCTTCTCTTTTCTTTCGTTTCTCTTCCTTTTTCGGTCAGCTAACGCACTAGAGGAACGCTGAAGCTTGATTTCGTTCTTTGACAGATTTTCGTTTTTCGGCCAGCAACAAATGAAAGCCAAGTAAAGAAAACGAAGGCAACGAATTAATGCTCCTGGCGCATTAAATGAACGTATGCCCGGTGTTGAACATTTGAACCAAAAGGCAGCAAAGAGAACAACGAATTCTGGCGCATTAATTGGCGTTTGGCAGCCATTTACACATGTCCCCCAAATTGGCTCAATGCCAACATTGGTTCCCAAATTCTCTTCATGTGACACTTTCTTCCCTTAAGTTTCCATATACACATTTTAATCACTAAAATATAGGATTATTTCAGCTCTATTATTAACTCATGGCTCAAATTGCCAAGCTTTCATTAATATAGCCCAAAGTGCTAATTAACCCATGACTAAATTAATTTGGAAGAAGCCGCAATTCTTGACCGGCGAATTTGTTTTTGTCAACCAAAATTGGTCTAATTCCACCTTTGTCCATGCACTTATTTGCATGGTGCATTTTCATCCTTCAAGTTCCCATAATTTCATTTACATCCTCATCCTTACTTTCAATCAAGTCCCTCATGTTTTAAATTGGTGTTTCTTTTTATTCTTGGCCTAAGCCAAGTATCTAATGGCCCTAACACAGAGTATTTGTTCTCTTTAATAATATATGCAAACTATTTGTTCTCTGTCAAAATGATATGTAGAAGTAGAAGTGTCTAAATAAATATGTTAAAGTGTCTACAAAAATATGTTAAACTATCAGATTAATATACAATTAATTTATTATCTTAAAAATAAAAGTGTTTGAATGAAAGTGTCTAACAAATAATATAAAATGACTATAATAATAAGTAGAAATTTTGTTATCTTTAAAATTAAAATTGTCTGAAAGAATAAGTTAAAAAGTCCAAATAAATATATAAAAATGTCTAAACAAATGTATAAAACTATGCCGAACACACATCTTCAAGAATTTGAACCAACTTATAAACAATTTATTATCTTTAGAAAACAACTGTTTGAAATAATAAAAAAAATGTCTGACTAAATATGTAAAGGTGTTAAAAAATGTAAAAGTATTTGAAAATAATATACAGATAAATAAAGGTATATGATTCAATGAGTAAAGAAGTGCTGAAATAAATATCTAAAAATGTCTAAAATGAAATATAAAAATGTCTTAACAATAATTAATAAATAATTTTTTTTCTCCTCTCTTTTATCTCTCTTTCGCTCACTAGTCTCTTTTTCTCTTTTTCTCTTTTTTGCTTGCAATCCTTCCATTGCTCATCTCTACGATACTTTTGCCGCGAACTTACTGTAGACCACGAACTCATCTTTGCTGCGATCTTCTACCCCTCCGTCCATTCCTATTTCAGTTCCGAGCGACACCAAATTGGACCTTCAATCCAAGCGACAGTAAATTAGACCTTCGATCATAACAACGGCAAGGAGCTCGAAGAAAGAGATTGGAGATTGGAGCGATGCGAGAAATTCGAGCTTAGAGCGGCTCGAGGCGAAAGATTGAAGATCGTAGTGACGATAAGGAGGTCAGGCATCGATCAAAGATCGGAGTCGCGTGATTCGATCGCAAGCACTCGATCTAGAACTAATAATGGCGGGCAATCGACAATGATAGCATCGGAATGAAAATGGTATAAGAGCGACGACAATGAGAGAAAGAAAGAAACCATTTGAGAATGGGAAACTTTTAAGGGTAAAATTGTAAAATAACTACTATGTCTAATTAAACATATGTTCATAATATCCATAGTAGGCGCTTAGGGTTACGAAAATTCTTCCCTTCTTCTCTCTAGTAATGACCCATATTTATACTAGAGGAGTCTTGGGTGAGGCTAACTAGGTTTTTAAAAGTTAAAACTCATCCAAATCAAATTTGAGAGAGTTTTGGTCAAAATACTAATCCAAGTCTAGAAAAACTCTTAAGTTACTGATTCAACCTTAGACTTCATGCAAATTCTCAATTCCACCCAATACTTGTCTAATCTGTCAATTGAGCCCAATACTTCCAGGATTTATCAAATTAGCCCAAAACTTCACAACTTTGCATAGATTTGACCAAAACTTCATGATTTTGCCAGATTTGCCCCAAACTTTCCAATGTTGCCTAAAATTTCTAAAAACCCTCGATTTCCACCTAGATTTTTTCCTTTTTGCCTAAATTGACCCTACAAAACCTTTAGGACTCCAAATTAGTACCTAAACTAAATTAATTCCTATTTCTAACTTAGATGAATGTTTTAAACTCTTAAAATTAATAACATAAATAAAAAGACCAAATTGCCCCCTATGAAACAAAATGCTCTTAAAACTGACTTTTTCTAACCTAGAACTAAACAAAAGTTAGTACCCGGACAAAATTGGGTGTCAATAGTATGAACAAAACAACACTTATTACTGAATGAAGTAACACTTATTACTAAATGGAGCAACACCTATTACTAAATGGAACAACACTTATTATGAACAGATCTTACAAAATAAACAACACATTTGTATGAATAAAATGACACTTATTACTAAATGGAACAACACTTATTACAAACAACACATCTTATGAAATGAACTACATATTATAAAATAACACATTTGTATGAATAAAGCATCACTTATTATTGAATGAAACAGCACTATGGAAAAAAACTATATTTGGCTCTAAATAAAAGTTAAATCTTTCAGCATTACTATCAATGTGCTCCTTCAGCCAAATCCTACTGGCGGTAACCTTCACCACTAAGGTTGCCTCTGTCATAGCATTGTTTCCTTCAATCTCCTCTTTATCAGACACATTGCTATGGTGAATCCAATTCACACTTACCTCGGACTCGTCATCAACCTCGTAACCAAAAAAAGCTGATGAAGTATGATGTCCTCTACTTTTCTATTCTTACAAATGTAGTGTTTTGTAAAATATTATTAATTTTGGAAGAAATACTGTTCATAAATAATATTCTTTGAATCAACATACAAAATGTTTTTTCTTTCAAACAAATATGTTTGTTCTCTTCAGTTAAAACATGTTGTTCTATAAAGTGTTGTTTTCTTTAGATAAATGTGTTGCTTAAGGTGCGGTGGCAATTTCATAAATATCACAAAAACATAGGTGTAGCACATGAACCGGGTGTATTTTAGCGTGGGCCTTTCATTTTTATGAGATAGAGGGAGCTATACAAATAATTACACACTTTAAAAGGGTCAACTCCACTGGTTGTTCCTAAATTATGTCCTATGCTACTTACTTGTTCCAAAACTATCAAATATTGTAACAATCGTCTTCAAACTACCAAATTGTTACACCTGCCATCCTGCCATTAGACTAGGTGTTAAAAAGTGATGGAATTGAGGGGAAATGCACAATTAACCCTAAAAATAGTTTGAAAGTTAGTTGATAATCAAGTATGGCCATTGCAGCAACCTCTTCTTTATCATCACCAGGCCTCTACTTCAAGTCCAATGCCTAGACAATACCACCAATCTCACTCTCCATGTATAACTTTTTGGGTCTCTTTGAAATCATTATTTGTTCATTCTGATTCCAAACAATCAAACATTTGTTTCAATCAAACATTTGTAGCTAAATAAACCAAGACATGTATAAGCCAGTAAGGCAGTGTCAGTCTTCTTTTTCGTCGTTTACCACTAATAGTGAGCCATTGTCACCCAAAAGCATCATTCGTGGTCAAACGTACAAACCCCTATTTTTTTTTTCTAATCTAATTAATTAGTTTATTCATAAATTTCTAAAATTTAATTATTTTCTAATTTCTTGGTTCATTCATTTGCATATAAATTGGTTTTAATTTGCACCACCTAAGAAGAAACATAAGCTGCCTTCTTCTCACAATAGGTTCATGACATAAGCTAAAACTAATAAATTTCTTTAACCTTATACTGTGGAAAATTAGTTATTATTGTTGTTGCTGTTGTTATTATTTGATGGCCGAAGACCTAAAGCCTCGGAGTTCACTTAAGAAGTCCTGGCCTCTGCTACCCAAGAGGTTGGTCACAGCATTTTCAGAAGTGCAAATGTGCATCAGACCATATGAAATTTAGGAGTACCAATGCACCAGTGGGACCACTTAAGCGAGGGACCCATTAGGGACCTCAACGTCTGGACACCGAAGTACCCATATAATACTGATAAAAACCGTGAAGGCCATACTACCTAGTGCATATGAGGTGCTTGCTCAAACCTGTGTCAAGACAGTTGGTTGAAAAAGTTGTTGGGGGAAAAATAGGCTTCTGACCTCAGATTTTACCAGACACTTGGACAGTGGATCAGAGGTATTACTAGCAAGCCTTTGCCCTCTAGAACAAGTATAAAAATGGGACATCTTTAGGTACACACATGCCAGAATACAAGGATTTGTATATGTGTACCTAAAGATGTCCCTTTTTATACCTGTTTTGGAGGGCAGGGATTTGCTAGCAATACCCTTGATTTACCGCCTACATATTTAGTGACATTTGAGGTCAAACGTCTATTTTTCTCTAACAACTTCTGCAGCCAGCTATCCTGACACAAGTCTGAGCAAACACCTCACATGCACTTGGTAGTACGACCTTAACATTTTTGTCAGTATTATAAGGGTACTTCATTCTCTAGATGCTGAGGTCCCTAACGGGTTCCTCGGTTAAGTAGTCCCGCTAGTGCATTGACACTCCTAGATTTTGTATGGTCTGATGCACCTTTGCTCTTCCAAAGTGCTGTGACCAACCTCTTGGATAACCGAGGCTAAGATTTCTTTGGGTGAGCTCCAAGGCTCTAGGCCTTCAGCCGTCACATGCCCTCCACCCTACGGCCTATGGATTCGTAGATCCATCAGCTCTAATGCCTTCTATGCTTCAGCCCTGATGTTTTTGTTTCTTCCCACCGCATCGTTTGGGCTTCCCAATGTAGCCATTACTCCTATCAGAGTTACGCTACATTACTTCGTTTAGAGGCATCTGTTACGTCTCTTCAGCTAATACCAATGACATTGGCTTGTGGGTTTCCAGTTTTATGTCCTCTCACAGTGGCAATCATTGCCTCAATCTAGGTTTCTAGGCATACGTGTCACTCAGAGATTGGCTTTGCTTGTAATGTGTGCCTATTTTGAGTAAAAAGGCATTTTTGACATTGCACATTTTGCATTCAATGCGACGTACTCTTCCTCGGGCTACATATATCCCTTTCCATCTAATGGAAGCCTCACTTCTCATTTCTTCGCACTTGTTTGCTTTCTATCACTCTCAAGCTCTTCTAATCTTTTAACAGATTTTAGGTGAACTCTTCCAGCAAACTTCAGTTTTTAGGTGGGTCTTGCCTTTTATTCCCCTTTTGTCTCTTCTTGCCAAAGTAGAACAACGGCCGAAGTAGTTGCACATCTAAGGGTGGTTAGAAGTCTCTAGATGCTCACCCGAGTTGTACCACATTGGAGAAAATGGAAAAGTGGTGGACGAAATACCTTTTTCCAGCCGAGGTCTTTATTCGGGTGCTGAACAAAGGAGAAATGAGCTACCAACCCCATGAGGGGGAAATCACTATGTTTGTGTTCAAAACATAGTTGAAGGTCAGCCTTCGATATCCTCCCTATCCTTAGTGAAAGACTTCTATGAGTTCCACAGGATCACAGTTAACCAAATCCCCCTAAACTCATATGCCCACTTCAACACTTACTTGTGCATGACAAAGGTGTTTGGGCTATAGCCCCATTTTTTCATTTTCTTGCAGTATTATAAGCTACTTATTGCACCGAAAGAGTCTTTCTACTACATGTTTCCAAGGGGTTCTAGGAGTAAGAAGTACACTTTTGTGTTCAACACCCGGGATGGCTGGCACAACTGGCAAAAGAAATACCATTTTATGTTAGTGCCAGAGTCTTGGGTGATATCAGGCAAATGGTCGGCTAGAAATATAGAAGTAGACGTGGATGATCCATTGGTGCTTCTTAACAAAAACTAAAGAAGCATTTTTTCAACTTCAATGCCAGGATATGAGCAGTGGCAAACTAGGGGGATTTGGACGAAGAGGCTAGTCTTTACCTTTTTCCCATTAAGTGGGACTTGATGACGAAAGAAGTTCTTTGTGCCCTTCACATCTACCCTTCTCTTTCAGAGCCACCAAAGTCTGTTGCCCATCCTCTAAGCTTGGGCGATTCCCGTAAAGCCCTAGTCTTGGTTCAACTACATCGGGGGGATCTTACTTATTCTGCTCTTGTTTCCTATAAATATTTTTTCAATTCTGCTTTTTCTTCTTCAAAGTGCCCACACTGATGCCTTTGCTTCGTTATAGATGAGTGAAGACTTTAGTGCCTAGCTTTATCGAAAGGCCCTTCTTGTGAAGGCTTAAAAAAAGACGGTAAGAAGGTGGCCAAGAGGAAGCCCAAAAGGAAGGCCTCCGACTGCCCTTCACCGAAGAAGATTCAAGGGGAGTCTTCGTCCATAGACACTATTGCTACCAAGGTATCAGTCTGATTCCAAATATTGGTCTGCTTCATGACAAAGTCTTGAAAGTACCCTAAAGATGACAAAGAACTACAAGCAGAAAATTAGACGACTGTTAGAAAAATAAACTAATGGAGAATTTTGGGTTTAATATAAGAAGAATTTTAAAGGGATGAGATCCAATGCACCAAGTCAGTCAATTCAGAAATTCCTTAACAGCTAAACATGTGTCTTATCTACATATGTTCTATTTTCAAGTTATCAAAAAAATTGGTCAAATGAAAAAATTCTCACACTTTTCCTTTGTAGGGTAGTGCACTGGGTAAGTTCCAAATTCTCCACTTGCGTGGCCATTTCCAAGAGTAATAACAACTAGAGAAAAACCTTTTTTAATTTCCTCATTTTTTGCTTCAAAAGGAGCTCTAATTTCACAATACAACAGATCTTTTATCCATTTATCTTCTTTTTAATCTTAATTTAATCTAGATTTCTGATCAACATCGATCGGAGATTTGTTAATTTTAATTAGGATTTTAAAACAACTGCAAGAATGAAGAGCGAGAGAGAAAAAATGATCAAAAGAACTTTCAGATCACAACTATAGTTATCTAAAAGTTTTAGGACTCAAATAGAAAAACTTTCTAAGTTTTAAGGCTGATTGTACGTCCCCCTCACTTCCGTTACTTTTTAACTTTTGATATAATAACAAGACAACGAGTGCAACAATTAGATAATTTGATGATGATTGGTGCAATATTTGATAGTTCTAGGATGATTAAGTTACATGGGACATAGTTTAGAGACAACCGATAAAATTTACCACATTTTTAAAACTGAATCTTTTTCTGTTGTTTGTTTTGATAGTTTAAACTGCTAGTTTTTGTTTAATTTATTTAGGGTTCATCTATTATTGTTTTTAGAACTTTAAAAGTTGTCACATTATGATCCTCAAATTTAACTTCTTAAATAACTTTGGTATACTTTACTTTATTTGTTTTCTATAGAATATAATCAGCACTCAGGTGCTAAGCTAAGGGGGTTGAGGTGTTGTCACTCCCTAATATTTTCCTTGATCATATATATAATGTATATTTTATGAATTATTTAAATAAAAAAGAAAGTAACAAATGATGCTTTTAACTTTTGATCATGTAAAAATTTATACCCAATATTAATGCATTGGTCTTGATTTTTTATTTGCAGTTGAAAATCCGGTAAGTATTTTTTATTTTCTTATTACCATGTCAATCAAGTTACTTGTTAAAGCCAAATTGAAATTGGATTAAATGTGATGATAAGATAAGTGGTCATATTGACACACAAACCATATAATTTTCTTTATTTTTCACGCATAAGAAATCGAGATAAAGATATCACACAAAACGAGAAAAAAGAAGGGTTTGTGATAATAGAGAATCAAGAAGTATCATATAGCAATTTTTATTTTTTTAGGAATTTAGGACTTATATATTTATCGATTTTATCCAGTAAATTTGATGGCGATTTTTTTTATTCTTTCAAACAGTACATAATACCTACTACTAAGCTCGATAAAAGAGTCCCACCACGCCATAGCGATTTTTCAAGTTGGAACTTGCAATTGTAACTTTGTCATTATTAATATTAGTGGATTTCTTGCTAAAATTGCTATATGATTATTAAGATTGAAATGAGTAAATGTTAATATTTTTAGTCATAAGACTCAAACTATAATTTTAGTATATTTTTTTCTTTTAAATTGAATAAAATATCTTTATATATAAATTTTATATTAAAAATTCATAAATCCCGCCTCCCCATACCTGAAATAGGCTTCTATTAATTAACAGAGAAAGGTACACATAAACATCTTATTCTGTTGATTATATATCATAACGCATTTAGTTCTGTTAAAGAAAAAGATTATAAATTATCTGATCATAATACTAGTGCATGGCCATCTTATTCTGTTGATTATATATCATAATTAAGCTAATTTGTGGATAAATTTTCCCGATCAAGACATGCAACAACAACCAACGGAACTATAACAATAATCACTTCTGTCCCCAGCGCAGTCGTATTTGCAAAGTTCTAACTCACAAGCATCCATTGTCATGGACTCATCGCACATGGGATATATCTTCATTCTCATCTGCCACCGATAAATAAATAAATAAAACCAACATATATATGTGTGTTTGTAATTAAGGGAGATCGATTTCAAACAATAATTATTTTAAATCAGATCATATTTCTAAATCGAATTACCATAAGCATCCTGAAAATTGCAGCAGCACAGATTTAAACCGAAACACCTATCAGCCTGACGATCAATATCGCTTAAAATGCACGCATTTCCACATGTAATTTGATCACACTGTGGTAAATATTTATATATGATGCAGTTTGTTGGGGTTGGTGGTGCCAAAAAACCCACCCATCATCACCTTCACCTGCAAATAAAAGTTCGAATATATAATTAACTTGCATTATCTGATCAATTAATTGAATTGTCGTCCTAGCCACTTAGCAAGATGGTAAAATGATATGGGTAGAGGTTTCAGGTATCTTTCAGGTTCTAAAAAACAGGTATTTTTTTTTCTTTAATACATAGTATTTTATAACTATTTTCCTTGTAAAGCTGCTTTTGATTATAAAAAAAAATTAATTGTCCCAATAAAGAACAGGTCGAGAGCATTTTTATTTTCTGGTACTAACGAATTATGGGGATAAGTAAGAGGTGGAGAACAAATTCTGTTTAGGCCTAAATAACGTTGTACTCCTCAAATTTTACTAGCTCGCACTTTTGACCTTCTAGAGAATAACTCTAGTTGACTCACCCCTTGAACATTGCAATTCGGGATACCTTTCATCATCTTCATCAGGCTCACAAATAATCTCTTCCTTCTCCTCCTTATATGAACCACTATATGTAAAGGCATCTAAATTTAATTTCCTTTCCTTACTAGACATTTGTAATTATCTCAACTATAATTTCTATAAGGGTAATTCGCTCGTACATCTTGATGACATTATTAGTTACCGTTGGAATAAAATTTTCTCATATTGCAAAAGAAAAGAAATATTCCCACACTAACTACTTCTTACGATGCCATGTTTCAATGGATATTTCCTATGATGATACCTTCATGCTTAACATCTCTTCGACCTAGTAAGAGCTTACCCCTTTGTTCTCCAAGCAGCATAGTGCACCATTTTCCTGTCAAACACCATATTATACTTGAAAAATTTAGCAATATTTGCTATCCAGTCCAGAAAATCTTCCATACCTAAATTTCCATCAAAGTAAAGGATGTCTATCTTTAATAAAGCTCGCCATGTACGTTTAACAAGAAAATCATCTTTATCTGATTCAGAATCTTCCGTGTACTATCTTGGCTCAATAGGGATAGTCATCTCGTCCAACAACTCTTCCTCGGTGTAAGCTTGAGGCCTATGCTGACAGGCTTGAAGGGGTCTTCTAATAGCCAGGTCAAGGGTGACATCCTCCTGAACCACAACATATCATTCTTCGGTTCCTGTTTGCATGATAACTTTGGGCATCAATTTGATCTGCAAAACATTCTGTATGACATTGGTTTCTGCTATATATCTATTGCACCCAAGCTCCCAATGCACCATTTGATCTTACAACCTTAGGGACTCAATCCCACGATCAACATCATAAGATCCATCGTTTATATGACTATTTCAACTACGAAGAAAAAATGACGATTCTACTAGATTTAATACCATCTGGTGTAGTGAGTTGCTTGAGTAAAAGTAGAACAAAAAAAATGAGTTTAAATTTAGAAACTCAAAGTTTAGAAAGAAAATCTCAATAATTCTATTAATCAAAATTTGGCCTATACATAGTCTTTATAACCTGAAAACTATTAGGCGTACAAGATCAAACAAAGTAGGAAAAAGCTATGCTAATTAACTTTAGCTAGGAAATCTAACCCTAACTGATATATTTTCCCTATGTAAGATTTCTACAAAAATCTTACTTGATGCCATAGTTAATAAGGACACTAATTAACACAATAAAACCCAAAAATAAATCTTAAATTAAGAAAATAAAATACCTTTAAATGTAATTATAAAAATCATGGTAAAATAATAAAGTGAAAAATTAACTAAGCCATAAAAAACACAGGCTCTTTTGGCCCTATTTTGGTAGACATGAAGAATTAGTTTGAGAAAATGAAATTGACTGGTTCTGAGGTTCATCGTCGGGAAGAGACATTCCAACGAAGGCGAAGAATCAAGGGGGTGCCAGAAGGTGATAGAGAAGCGGGGCTATGTAGTTCTTCCTCCTTGCGGCTGAGATTAAATGTAATATCTCTTCTTGTTGTCGGCTAAGATTAAACTGACTTTTTAGGAACGGGGGAAGGGCTCATTTGGATCCTTGGGCCTTTTGTTCGTTGTTTTGGTGCTGCGCTGCTGCCTTGACCTGGTGCACCACAGAAAAGAAGGAAGGAAGAAGTTCAAGTAGTTAGTGTTGCTTGTTCGTATAGTTTGTATTGAATAACTCCATAGCCCTGCTCTGCAAATGTCTCAAAATCGAAAACCTGTTTTAACTTTTGAAATTTTATTTGAGTTTAGTGGAGGTTGGTTAAACTGGAATTGTAAGCTTGGCGTTTATTGGGTTGGTTTTCTAGATGAAACTTGTGTTTGAAACTCATAGATTTTTGTTAGGCCGATGGTTTTGATCCAAAGCTTCACCTACTACTCTTGGAAGTTCAGACATCGGGTGTTGCTAACAACTCAAGCTGCTACCTAATGATCGAAGCATTTAAGTTATTACCAAACAGAAAAAAGTCAGGATTGCTGCTGTATGTAGCAAGACTAAGAATGCCTTGCAATTGCAGGTAGTGAAACCCAGTTTCCCTGCACAAATTCAATCCAACTCCGAAGCAAGCCGGTCCCGAGAACGCCAGAAACTCATGAGATGAGAGCTAGTCTCTTTTCTTATACTGCAGCTTGCCTCTAGTGAGGTAATATCTGCCATAAAACGACTACTTGAAGCACCTGTGTTTGTGCTTCAGCTATTTTCTTGACTGGGAGGTCGAGTGGCTTAATTATGAGCTATAGTTTAAACCCTCAGAAAGGATCATCCCACCAAGACCCTTGTACCTCAATCCTCCATCAGATGAAATTATGTACTCTTGGACATTCACATGGTCGAAAGGCCAGGGTTTAAGTCTTCCCCTCCCCATATCCTCTATTCCATGTACCCAAAAAAAGGGGATAAATATTGTGTCAGGGGAATAAAGAATCGATCAAATTGTTTGATGTCCAGTGAAGATACAAGAAAAGAAAAAGACTGAATCTATTTGTAACATTGGAAGGAAGACTTACTTGCAAAGAGTGACGAGACAAGTAACATTGCAAGGAAAATGATGGCCGCAAACCTTTGAAACGCCACCATCCCCTTCCCGTTTGTGCAAAACCGTTGCCTGCCAGCCCAACTCTGCAGCACCCAAATTCAGCGCTTGGGTGCCAAGACCAGTAAAGGGCAGATTTTAAATGATTTTGCAAACTGAGCCTACCGTGTATGAGGTAAATGAACACAAGAACTCAGGAAATTATACACTGGATTTATCTCGTTATAATCGTCAATATATATTTAGACGAAAACATTTTGTCAGATTATACGTAGCAATGCGATATATGACATAGGTTTGAGGGCTATAACGATGTCGTTGCTACGGCAATCCACTTTGTACTATCCGTCAGTATATGTACATGAAAATGTTTTGTCGGATTATGTCTAGCAACTAGCGATATCTGCTGTGGCTGAGGACATCGGCTCTACAACAATCCACTTCATACCATCCATCAATATATTTAGATGAAAACGTTTTTCCGGTAACATTTTGTCGGATTATGCCTAGCAACTAGCGATAACCACCGTAGATTTGTTGGCCGAGGCATCGGTGCGACGACAATCCACTTCGTACAATCTGTCAATATATTTAAGGGAAAAGTACCAAACAACTCACTATAGTTATGAGTCTGGACTCAATTGCCCACTACAATTTTAAATGGTTCCAATTGCATGACTAAAGTAGTAGTTTGGTGCTAGATTGCCAAAGTTTTGGATTGGGATCAATATAGCCACCAATGTAGCTGATAGTGAGAATATTTCGTCAAATGATGGAATATTTTGTTTAAATGTGATTGCATGGCAAATAATGGATGAAACAACAAGCCAAATATGTAGAACACAAAAACTTCATAGTTATGGACCTAGACAAAATAACTCGTCATAGTTAAAGACATGGATTGGATTACTCACCATGTCCACTGATGAATACTAATAAATGTATAGCTATTAAGAGTGTAAATCATCATTATACACTTTTTGTATAATTAATTTCTCTAATTTAAGCAGCTTTTGTAATCTAGAGTTAAAAAACATTTATTTACAAATTGAGCTTAATAACTACTTTTATGTAGGTGGATAAAATCATGACATCTATCAATTCTCGGACCAATGTCGAGCCTCAATTATCTACAATCTTTAGCCTATGGTTCGGCCTAATTGAAAACGCAGGATATCAAATTTGAATTACAAAGAAAATCAGTTCTATCAATCACTTGACTAGCGATCTTTTACAAGAAAAATCATATCTAGAGTTATAAATGTTGGAATTGAGTGATTCTAGAGCTGTATTAAAGCTAACATAGAGATCTTCAACTCTACCTCATATGCCCAAAATCAATTTGATAATTTTTAATGCCGAAATTTGGTTATAAGTGAGACCATTTGTTCTGCCACATATTGAAGAATAGTTTTAGTAGAAAAATCATAACTTCAGATACTAATATCAATTTTGAATGATCAAACTATCATTCCAAAGATAAAAGAGAGATTTACAAATCTCATATTTTGAAGAAGAGCTAAATCGATGTACACGACAATAAAAAATTTAGGAGAAGTTTGAGCCCTTTTTCTTAATTTGTCTTTCACCTACCCTTACTATTATACCAACCCCAACTATTTCACCTACCCCATTCTTAAGGTTCTATAGATAGGCAATGGGGGGAGGACGAAATTAAGCAGATGTTTTGGCAAAATTAGAGTTCTCGTATTAAAACTAGTCTTTCTTCTTTAATCTTATTTTTATTTTTCAATCTATAAGCTCTGTTCAAGGTACTTTCTTCGTGTTCTTCCTTTCATCTTTCAATCTATTTTTATTTTTTTCTTGTTCTTCCTTTGATTTTTCAATCTATGTTTATTTCATTTTTATATATGTTGTTTACTTTTATCATGGCTAACTAATTTTTATTTTACAAAAGTAAAATGGTGAAACTTTTGGTATAAAGGTTATGACTAATTTAAATGGATCTTACCCGTATCAGTATTTGTTTTCTTAATCGATTTAGCTACTCTCCTTATTAAGTGGAAATTTTGATTCATCATAGACAATCGTTAGCACAATGGCTACTTAATTCCTTCTCTAGGGTGTGGCTTTGCGGGCAGTGATATATTGGAATCTCGAGTTATTGTGGATAAAGATTGACATGATAGATTCTTGAACATATTGAAAAGTGTTGGCGTGATAGGATTAGTAAAAGATAATACTAACTGATACCTAATATTCCTAAAATTTGATTACTAAATTCCTCAATTAGGACCTCCTGTATGTGGGATCCCAATTGAGTGGTAAGACAGGCTAAAATTAATCATAACTAATATATCAAAAGTGAAACCTTTAACCTTAGATATTTCTTTGAATTCGAGTTTTAATCTACACTTATTCACACTTTGCATTAAAAATTTCTTTGTTAAAAATTTATAATTTATATTTCTTAATTCATTTCTCTAAGGATTGACACTTGAACTCCTAAGATTCTACTACTTACAGTAACCTATACTTGGGTTATAATAACTAAATTCCAGCAATTTTTTTGTGCCGTTGCCAAGGAAGTAAATTTAAAATACAAGTTCATTTTTTTTTCCATTTTGTTTCTCTTTAGTTTGCTTTATTTTTATTATTGTAAAATGGAAGCCTGTTAGTCATATTGATTTTCCTTTTTATTGTTTTGTATTTGCATGAGAGCTTGGTCACAAACATCAAGTGGTAGACTAGAAAGACAATCTTCATCTTCTTCAAACATGGTTGAACACATTAATTGCCAAGAGGAAAATCATTCTCTACGTAATGACCAAGGCCAACCTAGGACCCTTAAAGAGTATATGAACCCCATAAGAAATAGTGCACCATCATGCCTAATTTTCTCTCCTAATACATTTCACTTTAACTTCAAGCCTAGTATCATTTAACTTTTACCGACTTTTCATGACTTTGATTCAAAAAATTCATAGGTACAACTTAGATATTACATAGGGGAAAAAAAATTAGCAACCATAAACAATTCTAAAACCCTGCTTTTACTGAATAGTTACATATACTTTATTTTGTACGTACAAAACTTGATGACAATTATTATTCCTAAAACCAAAACAAGTAGCCCTATAACCTGAAGTGTTTTTAGGAATTCTTCAATGGTTGAATAATCTTACATGATGGGAAACTGTGTCATTGGACAGCTTTCAAATGTTGTTCTCAACTTTAATATTGCCACAATAAACCCACAACAAAGGCACAGGCTGAATGAACCTCGTACATACTAATTACCTAGGTGATGATATGGTGCTTATAAATATGTCATCCATGCTACAGTATTTCTTTTTGAGTGTTTGGGATGTTTTTCTTTTCTTAAAATGCATACTAATAAATTTTTTTTTTCAGGATTCACAGTAATTTTTAATTTTTAATTTTTGTAAGTTAAGCAGTAGAGTTATTGAATTTAGACTATGATGACACTTGATTCTCCAACTGTATTTATCTCTACTTAAGGCTTCTTTTTAAGATTTAGCATTTTTATCTATTAAAATATTATCTTTTGCTTATTATTGTTAAATTCTTTTAGTTTCATATTTCTGCTTTTCCTAGTTTGAGATGGCAACGCCATCAAACAATGAACAATCTTTATCAAGGAAACAAATACTCGGAACTGTCAAACTCCTCACCAGCATAGTAAGTACTATATTCCAAGTCCACCACTGGCCAAATTATTAAAGCATCTAGTGACCTCAATTCTAACACCACAATCATCACATATATTATTTTATTGATTTGAAATTGACTCATAATTGTCAATTTCGAATATTCACACACTTTAGTTCTTTTACTAGTTTTTTGTTGTTGCCTAATTTTATCTAAAAATATTATGTATCAACAGGCACAATGTCAAGGATTAGGGCAGAGGCTGCTAGAGTGTTAGCCAAGCAAGGCGCGGGCTGGTGCTTCCAGCAAAGAATCATAAGTCAGTGGAAGAAGCAAGGATGACTATTCTCTCCAATTCTCCGCAATTCAAATGTCGTGGTATGGTTGACTTCTAGATTCGATTTAGTGGATTGTTCCCTTGAGTAGCATACTTGGATGTGTATGTTCAGTTTTTTTTTAATCAAAAGTAAATGGCTAGAGGCTTGAATTTGCTACTATATTTTTCAAAAAAATTTGATGCAACACTCAGTATGCATTACCTTCATTTTGGCCATTTTGGTGTTCTTTTTCAGCCTAAGCTGTTGAAAATGTTTTACTATCCATTCAATTTTAACTTATTATGCTAATTATTTATGGCTATTTTGGGCCAAGTCCATTTTACATTTTTTAATGAAATTTTACATTTTTTTCATCATCCCAAAACCTTTTTTTTGTAAAATAGTTTTTTAAATTGATTGGTTTATTATTTTAGGCCAAATTGGGTAACAACATTATACAATTTTTTCATGTATCCATAACTTTTTTTAAAAAAAAAATTGTTTATAATTTTAATATGTTTATTATTTGGGTCAATTTGGCCAACTTCCTTTAACGATTTTTTCATGAAGCCTAAAACTTTTTCTTTTAAAACATATCTGAATTAATATGTTTATTATTTTAGACTAATTGGGAAAGCTTTTTTTTTTTATAATATTCCTATGTGGTCATGTCGTCAAAAACATTTCTTTTTATAATGTTTATTTTTTAAATTAATAAGTTTATTATTAAGTGCCAATTTGAGCAAACCTCCCTTTATAACTTATATAATTTTTTCATGTAGCCCTAAATTTTTCAAAAAGGATATTTGTTTTTGACATGTACGTGAATCATTATTATTTATAATAAAAATGTTTCATGTTAATGGATAAATATATTAGAGATACTCAATATGAGGTCGGTATAATTTTTTATTTTTAAGTTTTGTTGGTTTAATAATAATATTGATCGTAATATATTTATATCTCAGTTAAATATATATTATTTTTTAAAATTAAAAAACATTTGAATCTTGAGACAGCACCGATTATATAAACTAGTTCACTATGTCAAAAAATACCATACTTGGATTTACCCTCCCTGAACCAAACCCAAACCCAATCATACCCTCAAAGCCTTAAGGAGTGTGTAAATTTAACTTATTCTATCTGAACTTACCCAACACATCTTAAATTAATATATTTACATTCAAAATATGATTTTATTTTAAAAATAAAATTATAATTGAACATAAATTATCTTATATTATTATAGTTTATGATTTTTTTAAGTATTAATTAATTTTGAATGTACAAATTCTTTTAAAAATATATGTAAATATATAAAAAGGAAGTCTAAAAAAATCAAATATATGTCTTAAAATAGGTTGGTGGGTAGTACCCATCTACCCGAAGGATAAGAAGTACCCAAACCTCGATTACTTAAGAAGAGGGTTTGGAATTAGTTATACTCAGTCCAAACTGAGCTTGTTGACATCCCTGTATATTTTGCTATTTACTAAATTTATAACCAACACCTTTTAATGACTTAAATTTTTAACTTTTTTGCATTGGTCATAATTTTCTTTAGTACTTTTTCCCCTATGAATACAATCAAATATGAAAAAAAGGAAAACTTACAATTACCCCTAAGGTTTGTTCTAACCTACAGTTTATTCTCTTTATTTTTGAAAACTTACACTTTGCCCCTTTATTTTTTTTAATTGCCCGATAACAAATTCTAAAATTGTAATTTAACTGTACGATAGGTATCATTTTGTAATTTCAATCTCTCTGATTTTTTTATAGTTAATAGATATTATAAATTATCAGTTTTTTCTTTCTGTAAATGTATTTTTTTTCTTATAAATGCATATCAAAATTTTTTAAAAGTTAGTTAGATGTGAAAAAAAAAATATCAAAAATATTAAAATTTCTAGAACATAAATATTAGCCAGTTTAAATTAGGGTTTTAAAAATTTTTACCAAACACTATAAAAAAATAAAAAATAAAATGTAAGCTTTTAAAAATAAAGAGGATAACATATAAATTAGACCAACCGACAAAAAAAAATTTGTAATTTTCTCTTTGAAAAAATTACAGCTTGGCTGGTCAAACTCCAAAAAAGTAACGCTTAATCTAGTGTGTGAAAATCTGCCATATAATTCTCAAGTTGTAGGTTGGGACATCTTATTGCATCGACAACAACAATGACATGACAGAAGTTCTTAGGAAAGATGATTTCTCAATTAACCCTAAGCCCTCTACATCTCCCTCTCTCCCTCTCTCCACATCAATCAATATTCAATACAAGGCCGGATGCCCACCGGAGACGCTGCTTCTTTTCTGCTGTGCGCCGCTTTCCGGTGTACGCCGGGTGTTGGAGGACCGTCCGATTTGACATGTGCACGCCAGCCGTTCCGATGATCCAGCTTTCCTCCCGGAACCCTGGCCGCCCCTCAATTCCAGTTTTGGGATTCGCTTCAAATCCGTCCACCGCACAACAGTGGTGATCCCCTATGACGTGGCTGCTTATCCACCATACAGATGGCGCCCTGCGGCGACCAAGGTTGTCCCTATCATCATCTCTGTCTCGCTCTCTGATGCTTCATTTACATTTACAAACAAGAAAATTTTACTAGAAGCATCATTAGGCGTTAAATTAATATAGATATAGTACCGTAATTGAGAGTTATTTATTTTTAACCTCATCCATTCTATTGCAATTAGTCCCTGCTCCTTCATTGTCTCTACTCTACTTCCTTGTAATAACACCTATAAATCAGTTTTTATGTATATTCTCTTTTTTTTGTTCAGAATTAATAGAGATTTCACCACCTAATTCATCAGTAAGTACTTAAAGAGGGTAATTATCATCCTGACGGGGTTCAATAATTAGACACCTCTTCCTGCCAATCAGTTGACTTGGCAAGGTGATATCTACCATGGCTAAGGCTAGGGTGTTCATGATTCCTAGTCCAATGGTTCAATTACGGCCCGCGCTACACATTACTTTGAAACTTTCTCTACCTTATACATATAATAAATCATAAATATCAGGAAAAAAAAATAATTCAACACTTGTCATATATTAGTGCTAATATTAGATAATTATGGATTAATTAAAACATTTGAAAAAAAAAGAAAAACCAACATCGGCGGAGAAGCGCTCTGGATGGTCAAATTTGATAGTGGCACTCTAGTCTGTACTGCTGAGAGGGAGAGAGAGACATAGGTATTAGTAGTAGTCCCTGCTGGCAACTTTTAGTGGGACGAGTCCAGTTTCCGTTCCGAGCAACCAATCTCCACCCTCGCTTCTTCATCTTCGGCTCATAAGCCAACTCTTCTCTACTCCTCCATATCAATAACCTCTATTTTCTCTCTCGTTTTTTCAAATTTCTCTCTGCGAGCGAAACAGTTTTTGAGTTGGGAACCGTACGGCCATGGACGGCGGAGCGCAGTACAACCCCAGGACGGTCGAGGAGGTTTTCCGGGACTTTAAGGGCCGCCGAGCCGGCATGATTAAAGCTTTGACTGCCGGTCCGCGCCTTGCTTTCTTCTTCCCTCTTCTTTCCTTCTTCTCTGCTTTTCTCCTATTTTTGGTTTCCCCGTTTTGTTTGCTGCTACATTCTTTCGTCCTGATGGATTTTTGTTCCTTGGTTGGTTGCAGATGTTGCAGAATTTTATCAGCAGTGCGATCCTGGTTAGGGTTTTCTCCCTTTCTTTCTCTCCTACCCAAACATGACATTTTTTAAAAAAATTTAGTTTCTTGTACATTAGTGAAACTTCACTTCAAACTCGCTTCTGATGCACTTATCTGGTTAATGCTCTGTTCAGTTGAGATTTATGCTGGGTGTTTTTGTTAATTCTGGTGGTTAGCATGTCTGTTTCACGAATAATGCCGTAAATTTTTGCACGCCATTTTCACTTGTTGCTGTGGTAGTCTTCAATTAGCTTGTGTTGAACTAGGAGATATGCTTGAATGTAAAACAACCAATTATGTACATGTGTGGGTGCACTCGAGAAAATTTACCTACATATACCCAAGGATTGTGTAAAAACCTTACGTAATAGTTTGTGTACTTTCAGCATTTGTATACGTCCTTCTCTTGCAATTTGTTGTGCTGTGACTTGGGACATAATTGACCTCTTTACGTACGAAAAGAATTCACGCATACACGTTATCTTGTAGTTTCAGTTGATTGCTTTCTAACTCAGTTGTATTTCAGAGAAGGAAAATCTTTGCTTGTATGGATATCCAAATGAACTCTGGGAGGTCAATTTACCTGCTGAGGAAGTGCCTCCAGAGCTCCCTGAACCTGCCTTGGGCATTAACTTTGCACGAGATGGGATGCAGGAAAAGGACTGGTTGTCTCTTGTTGCTGTCCATAGTGATGCATGGCTGTTGTCCGTGGCCTTCTACTTTGGTGCTAGATTTGGGTTTGATAAAGCTGACAGGTATGCTTTTTACTTTACCTTCAACATTCTAGAGTGCACTTCTGTCTTTTGAACGATTAGCACTAGGAAAGTTGTGGCATCAAAGTTGAGCTTGACTTTCATTAGGTTTGGTTCTGGCAGTCAAAGATGTTGGTCAATTTCACTGGTAGCAGTAGTAGTAACTAGTAAGACTTGGCAGTTGCACACTCTGTATGTGATAGATAAAAAGCTGCACTATTTTAGTTCTTCCCAATAGAACATTTAGAAGTTCGTATGTCTTTGTCATGCATATGAGTATATCCTATAAATGGATTTTTCAATTAACTGCATTTCACTGGCTAATATTCAAATTTTCATTTTTGATACAGGAGGCGACTTTTCACAATGATAAATGATCTCCCAACAATCTTTGAAGTTGTGACTGGAAGTGCAAAGAAACAGGGGAAGGAGAAATCATCATCGAATCACAGCAGTAACAAACCCAAATCAAGTGCGAAAGGGGTAAAGAGTTCAACTTCTTAGAGATTCTGCATGTCAGTCAAATGATAGACCATCCAGCCAAATGAAAATATACTGACTAAATTGGTTATTTAAGATATATTGTCAATATGTGATCTTTTAGGCCCACTCTATTGTATTTATTAGTCCATTCAGATGGGTAAGGCTGTCTTTATTATGTTATTCTGCTCATCAAGGGTTTCTGTAGCCATCACTTTGCATTTTTTCTTGGGGTTTATATCAACAGAGCATCATATGTGATGAATGCACCCAAAATGTCTGGAGAATAGAGTGTTGTATTCTTGAGCTCCTTCCTGAGGTGTAGGTCAAGTGACCTTACTGAGAAATTCTTACAATATTGATTGTGTTGGATATATCATTGTATGGCTTTCAACACATCTAAACTATTGTTATATTTATACGTGGGATACCCAAGCATTGTATTATCTACTCTGGTATAAATTAGAATATGTTTTTATGAGATGGACTGAAATTTAACCTCGTTCAACCTGTTCGGAGTTAACGGTATAAACTACTGTTTTATTTCAAATCTCTGGCCACTATTAGATGCATTTGGCCTGGAAACATGTCCTTGGCCTCACAAAGTGAATGTATTGGAGAAATTCCTGCAACATACCTGGCTTAGTTAAATTTCTGATGAAAATCCTCAGATTTCCTGCAATGTCATCAGTCATCACCATGTTCCATAAAGTTCAAATTTGGTGAAGATGTTTGTATATCTTCATACATATCTGTACATAATTGTGGTGTTTAACTTAATATTCACAATGCATGCAGCGAGTATCAGAATCTATCAAGTACACAAAGAGCGTGCAAATGAAGGATGAGGATGAGGGATTGGATGAGGAAGAAGATGAAGAACATGGAGAAACGCTGTGTGGAGCATGCGGGGAGAACTATGCTCAAGATGAGTTCTGGATCTGCTGCGACATATGTGAGAAGTGGTTTCATGGGAAGTGTGTGAAGATCACTCCAGCTAGAGCAGAGCACATCAAGCAGTACAAGTGCCCCTCTTGCAGCAACAAAAGAGCACGGCCCTGATGTTCTAGAGATCAGCAGTAATCACCTCCTGTACCAGTTCTCAAGCTTGTATGCTAACTGTTTATGCTGATGGGGGTTGTTAGTCGACGTAAATCACCCTGTTAGGCACTTATTCTATCCCTCTCTTGGAAGCTGTCAGTTCTTAGGAGAATCGCAGTATTATGTGTATTCTGTCTTAGTGTGAGACGTAGATGTTTTCTTCGAGTAGGTGTTTATTTTCGATATAGTTGTATCTTGTCTAGGTCTGAAGAATGAGAAGAATTTCCACCAATTGAACTTGCAAATGTTAATTCCATTGGCTAGCATTTTCATCACAATTGTGCACTCATGCTATGGATTCTGACTTTTCTCAGTGCTTGTGATCTGCCAAGTCACGGAACCATCTTACCTGGTGAGAAACAAGCTGGGACTCTGGCTTGCTGGGCACTGACGCCTGCACTTAAATTCATCAAGTTGGGGCTAATAGTTTCAGCCTATCTTACTTAAATTGCTGACTGAAGTGTATGACTGATAATCTGATAGCGGCTGGACATGGAGAGGAGAAAATTGGATATTGGTGTTGCTCATTCTGGAAGGGAGGGGAGCAAGCAGTTGGGAAGTGTGAGCCTTGAATTTACCAAAGGATGATGATGACGATGAAGATGATGGTGTGATAAATATATGAAGTATTGATGAACAATGTACAGGACGCGTCCATTTCTTCTCCCTTGAGTTGCGGGGAAAGCGCCATGCCCATCCATTCACATTACATGAAGATATGTGCTTTCGTCACAATTTAAATAGTTTTGCACTATTGGCCTTTTAGTACATCGTAACTTTGATTTCAACATCGAGGTTTTTTATAAGCTAGGCTAGCTTACAGGTGCATGTTTCAGTCCTCGTAAACGAACCTAAATGAAATTTAGGCAAAACACAGAAAACCACTTATGTTTATGAATATGCCCAAATCAGCCATCCTAGTTTTTTTTTTCTCTTTTTTTGGGGGGGGTCAAATAAACGGTTAGCATTATCGAAGTAGGCTGGCTCACTCAACATGGAAAATTAAAAAAAAAAAAAAAAAAGGAACCAGAATAGCCTCCATTATCTATTTTAAATAGATAAAATAAGTACTCATATATAGTTCAAAGAAATCTAAATAGGTTATTTACATTTTGATTCCTCAATAATTCTAATACTCCGAATGTTATTGCCACCACTGCTCGTCCCTTGTCATTGTTCACCACCAAAGATGGCTCAACTCAACCTATCATTCATCTCAAAATGTGCCACTGGTACTTGAATTGAATGGAAGAGAACTAAGTAGGAGATCATAACACATTTCTGTTTCACCCCAAAACTTTTCTATTAACGCTGAGTCACATAACAACATTTCTAGAGTCTTTACATCACTCTTTGCTTTGATTGCGTTATGCTGAAAATCAAATAAAAAGAAGAGATCACGACCTAGTTGTAGCAAACATAACTTTTGTCTATTTTCCTAAGGGGATATTACTGGAGTAACTAATATAACAGAATATCCAATATTTTTAACTGCCGGCGAGTGATTTTGGTAGATTCCAAAAAAAAAAGATTGGTGACTAATTCAAACCGATTTATATAGGTGAGTGGCTTATTTGTGAATATTTCCATGAAGAATTTTAGAACCTTCTTGAAAGGTCGTAGTTTGTTTACATGCCCCCATGTTGTAAAGTGCATGTTGCGCAATAAAAAAATACCGTTACATGAAACTGCTTTTATATACTATCACACAAAACAGAAATACTTTTGGTTTACACAGTTAGAATATCCTTTACCCAGTTAATGCAGTAACGGGCTCATTTTACTTAAATTAATTAATGGTTGATGAATAGAAATATATATATATATATATATATTGATCTTTTTATTACTTAGAAATATCTGTGTAAGTTTATAGAGTTGAGAATACATAGATATTCAGGGGATAATAAATGTCTTTAAAGAAGAGTGATGGAGATGCAGTTTAAATTTTTAATCTCTATTAAGTTATCTCTTAATACCTAAACCATTTTGCTGAGGCGTCACTCACCCTCTACATATAGAAAGTAACAATTTCTTATATAAATCAAGATTTCAACTCTGAACGACTATAGAAAATAATAAATATCATGTAAATTAGCCAAAGTGACAATAGGTAATACTCATTCTTATCTTGCATTGGAATCAGTTCTTGTGTTCTATTGCTTGCAGCACGCCGGGAAAAACAGATACGAGGAATATGCTGGAAGAATGGTTGGCGTTGTCCGCAGATGACACGAGTAATTATTTGCCTAACCACGCTCCAGAGCTTGGTGTTAGTATAAATATATATGTATATATACAGACAAACCCTCCTGTGTAACGAAGAACCAAGGGCAGGGGTCACCTCATTATATAGCAAACAAGTACGTACCGGATTCGTCCTTCCTCTCTCTCTCTCTCTCTCTCTCTCTCTCCCCCTCCCTCAAATATTCGTTTTCAAGTTTCAACCACCTTTTCTCTTTCCCTCTCTCCACCTGTATCGTTTCTTTGTTTCTTCTCTATAGCTTTTGTTTATTGACTCAACCTTGAGAAAATGGGGAGCAATGGGGAATCTTTGGAGGATATCAACTCTGATGGAGGGTCTTGTGACTTCTTGGAGAATTCGGGTCACAGGGTCAGACATCGATCCAAGGTACTGATAGGTTTCTTGACATCTTTTCTTCTTCCTCTTGTGTTCATGGGTTCTGATTTGATGTTTCATGATCTGGGTCTGGTGTGAAAATTTGTTCAGAAAGTTGCCGAGACGAAGGAGATGTTGTCCAAGCAGGCAAAACAAACGAAGCAGATTCTGTCCAAACAGGCCAAGAGGATCGCCAACCAAGCTGAAGAACACGAGCGGTTTATTAATAAGGTTGCTTCATGTTTTCAAAGTCTAACCTTTTTCGTTCTTCTGTCTTGTGGATTCAGCTTCGTGGATTTGTGATGAGTTTTTTTTTTTTTTAATTTTCCATTTGGTTCTTGATCGAATCCTTGTTGATCCCCCCCCCCCCCCCCCCTCTCTCTCTCTCTCTCTCTCTCTCTCTTCTTTTGTGGTTGCTTAGGTGACACATCTTTTGGGGGTTCTCGGATTCGGAGGATTTTGTTTTCTCATGGGAGCCAGTGAGTATGGCATTTTTTCAAATGGTTAATGGATGAGAATGATTTTTTTGATGAGAGAGTTGTTGATCTCTTACTCTGATACATTTCCAACTTGCAGGACCCCAAGATATCCCTTATGTATATTGTTTGTTCTATTTCATCTTTGTGCCTCTGCGGTGGATTTACTACCGGTTCAAGAAATGGCATTACTATCTCCTTGTAAGCTCCAGCACATTGCAATTCGCATGAAGCTTTATCTTGTTATCTTTCTGCTTTCTAATAATGCTAGATATAAGTGCAATGCACCAGCTAGACACTAGCAGACTACTAACTGCATAGTTGAACAACTTAGACTTCTCAATGATAAAAGTTTTGTCTATGCATGTGTGTTTTTTTTCACTTTGCAATATTTTTTATTTTCCTGTAATTCTGATGAAAATGACAAAGTGACGCAATCTATGTACCAGGACTTTTGCTACTATGCCAACACAATTTTCTTGGTTGATCTTCTCTTCTATCCAAAAAATGAGAAACTTTTCATGGTTTGCTTCTCATTTGCTGAGGTGAGCTCCGGTCCATGGTCTGTTGCACACCTTCTACCTTGTTAATGATTATTTTCATTTCCATTTTCTTTTCTGGTCATGCTTTTTTTAGGGGCCATTAGCATGGGCACTGATAGTCTGGCGGTGTAGTTTGGTTTTCAGTTCTGTCGACAAAATTGTTAGCGTCCTCATACATCTTTTACCTGGTAAGTCTGGCATTCATTGTCTGTGATTGTTGCCCTTCTTAAGCTTCCTTCTTGAGCTTCTTAGAAACAATGACTTTTGGTTACACAGGAATTAAAGTATAGAAGTCCGACGATAAGTTGTTGGGAGCAAAACACTAAATCAAAATTCTCTACTGCTACAACATTATTTGCCCTGTTCCATTGTTTTCCCATTTCCATAGAATAAAATGGATGGTTCTAATACGACATGCCTCATAGGCAATTTTGTGCCTTGACTATAGGACATTGTAGAGCAGATTAAGTCTATTATCTTGATAATTTTTGTGCTCCAGCATGCGTATGTGACTATCTTTCTCATAATTGTTGATGGGTTTTGCCCAGGTTGCTGACAAAACTGGTACAAAGAGTAATTTACATATGAACTGTGATTGAGCTTGGGGCAAACTTGCTTTATGCATAATTTATGATCGAAATTTGAGGTGATGCGTGTGGCCTAATGGTCGAGGCTCGAAGGCTGTAGCGTTGATTGTTTTTCTGATAGAAAAGGATATGTATTAAGCAATCCATCATCTGCCATGAAAAGATGCCCCTAAAAATGTTGAACTTAAGGAATTTGAACATGGATATATTGCAGGTGCAATATTTCATGAAGAATCCCATTCTGAGTTTTGAACACCTAGTATCTAGAGTTTGGAATATGTTTATTCCGTTGAAGAAGCTACTCCTTTTCTGATAAGAGTTACAGTTACCATACTAGTTCTTTTTTTTTTTTTTTCCCTTTTGCTAATGGTCTCAACTCCCTACATCCAGGGGCCTAATTTATTGGATTCTTTTTTCAGGAATCGTTTTTTTCACAATTCGATGGTGGAATCCTGGAACTTTTGCAGACATGCATCCTGATGGAACACCTCACAGGGTTTTGTGGCCTTATGTGGAAGACAAGTTCTTTCTCTGGACTTGGCTGTTTATGGTTCCTTTAGTTGCCTATTCTTTGTGGCAGGTTCTTTATTTTCTCATTGTCTATGTCCTGCGTCGGCAGAGGCTTTTGAGAGACCCTGAGGTTATGACATCTTATAGGTCAGCCTCTTTCTCTCTCTATCTCACTCTCTATTGTATGTGTGCCTGTATGCCAACCATGCCTTACCTTTGATTTTAACTTGTTAAACAGGGAGCTTTCAAAGAAAGCGAAGAAAGCAAATAACATTTGGTGGCGCTTAAGTGGCCTTCTTGGTGACCAGAATCGCTTGTTGATGTATACCATACTCCAAGCCATATTCACTGTCGCTACCATGGCCCTCACCGTCCCCATATTCCTGTCATACGAATTACATGCAATCTTCCAGATACTGAAAGTTTCTGCTGCTGTATGGAATGGTGGTAGCTTCCTCTTAGAGGTGATGCCTAAACAGGTCATCTTGAAGGAGAAAAACAAAGTAAAGGTTCAACTCGATCCATCTTCCACGGCCAATGCAGTTGAAGTCAGTGATTCTCCCCAAACTCAGCACTAGTAAATGTTGCATAAAAACGAAATGGTGATTGCTTTGCAGTGAGCTCATCATTCCGTGTTACAGTTTTGTATTTCGCTAGGGAGTGCTCTTGTTTGTATTACAGTATGGGGATGTAACTGAATTGCTTCTGGTCCAAGCATCTCCTTTTGGAATGTTCATGGCTTTACTGAAAACCGAACCAGAAAATTGCAAACACAAACGCTACAGCTCTGGCGTCCATAAACCAGAGTACAGCCCAATGGGAATATGATGCAGTATGTGATTGAGCTAATACATTTGTCTGCTCAAATACTTGAAATAATGGGAAAGGAAATGCCAGAACAAAGAGATTAAGAAATCTTTCTACACAAGGCAAATTTCATGCACTACCAAAAAAGGACTAGAATTTATACATTAAATACAAATTCTGACAACTGAAACAACAAATGATGACCTACAAAAACCCATGCCATACAGCTGTTGATACAAATGACATTGAGCCACTAGCAGCTCAAAAACACAACGGACAAGCCTTTGAGCACCTTGCTCCAGACATGTCAAAAATTGAAGGAAAATGGAGGGGGGGAAAAGAATGAAAGAGGTGATGCCCTTTTGCGGACAAGAAACAAAAAACCTATTACTAGTACAATATCACCGCCATTGGTGATATATAGCTGGTCAAAAAATGCCCCTTGTTCCCATAACTTGGGGGGTGAAAGAATCATGTGATTCAGAACATCAAGATAAAGCCTGAATCAATAAAAAAAGAAAAGCAGAAAACTTATATATCTATTTTATGAACAGATCTAAGCACAATCAAACCAATTTTATATGACCATATGCACAAGTTGAGCAGCACTGATAGAACCGCAGAGCTGCCAGGAGACCCGGATCTTGAAAACTCATCCATTAGTATTAGTCTGAACGTGGAAGTAGGAATCCAAAACCGGACTTCTCCCGAATGATTGGAGGAGGATCAACGTCAGCAATATCAATTTGTTGCATTGACTTGGAAATGTCATCCACCGTGAAAGGGATGCTGCAGTGAAATTCAGTTTGTCAATACCTTGGAATTTTTGTATTTGAAAGAGATACATGGAACAAGGCCTATGCACACTGATCTTAAGGTTTCTAGCATTACCTTGAGTCATCATCCAATAGGAATGAACTGCTAACTGCATTGTTGGAGTCCTCAGTCATCATAACTCTCATACTTGAAATAATCTGCATAAATAAAATTTAAACAGCATAACTCAAGAGGGCTGTTTTTTACCAGAGGAATTTATTGGGTCATGGTGTCTGCAGATCACAAAGTTCACTTACGTCTGATGAAACACTGTGTGTTCCATATTTGTCATCCCAATACATTGTACTGATCCGGTATAATTGCTGTATGCTGAGCACCTGAAATAGCAAACAAATGCACACTATAGATGTAACAAATAAAGGAAGGAAGGTGATAGCTAAAGTATTCAGGATCTTACTGGGCAAAGCTCTTTCGTTATTTCATTTAACGATTTCTTGGGCTTCTGATGTATGACCTGAATTGTTAAGAGAATTACTTGTCAAGCAAGTTGCTCACTGTGAAATAGGAATCAGAAGAGTTTGGGGATCAACTCTTACCAAGAATCCAACAGCCTGCCTTATATGCCTCAATTCATCCCATGATAACCCGGCATACTGTGCACAAGAAAAATTCAGGCCAAGAAACAACAGAAGACAAATAGAAAATAGCAACAAACTCAGTTTAGTTCTCACTTCTTCTGTAGCATCATGGCACCACTGTTCTAATTCAGCCAGACCAGCTTTCACATACTCACCGTTGCTGAAAGAGCAACACTCGCGCCGGAGAAGAAGACTGCAAGAATTTTCAGAATAAATTGCACAAAGCTAATTTTGTTTGACCGTGAGGACAGAAAAAAAGGCAGCCTTGAAGTTACCTGTTGAACAGTTGAACATTGATGAAAGAGAATATCTGGGTGAAAACTTTACGCACTAAGAAAGGAGGTACCTGCAAAACCCAAGCTTGAAACGGTATTTTACCATTTTCTAGAAGCAATCATTTCAACTTTAATGTCATTCAAAGCATTAAAACTCACATAATTAGCTTTCATCATCTCCAAATACTTATTCAAGCTTTTCACAATGCTTTGCCAATGTGCAATTAAAGCTTGCTGAGCAACAGCATTTGCTTGGGAACGTCCCTTCACCAAACTTGCACGTGATGTTCGGGGGGCCTGCAGAAAAGAAAAAGATAATTGTATATAGAAACACTAACTGGTTATCTCAAGTGACTTGATTTGGACTAAAAGCAATGCATAAAGAGTTCTCTCATTCTCTCGAAAAGGGTTCTAATTGTTTAGATCAAGTCAAAAAAGCTGGTAGCCAAGCCTGTGTCCTTATTCTTCACTCTTCTGATTTGAACATGACATTCACAGAGGCTCTCAGAGCAGAAATGAGAAGTCTTCTCTTTGAAAGGAAGGTTTCAGAGCTCTAATTCAGCTAGTTAGAATTGAATCCAATGTTTGTGATGATTGAGGATTTACTCCTAACAATACCCGAAATCACATCAAACAAGCAACTAAGATCTGCAATTTTTTGCAAGTAATTTGAAATCAATACCCAAGTTCCTTTCTCCACTCTTTTTGAGAGTATAAAACAATAGATCATACAGGAGGGAATGTTATTCTTCTTGACATTCTTAATGTTAAGACAATGGGAGGTCTTCATTTTGTCTAGAAATATTTAAAATATCTATATCAGTCTGGGATTATGTTGCCTTTATTGACCACTGTCAGAAAACTTAGGCGCTAAAAGATCCGTGCTTTACCCATCCTAGGCCACTCTACCTTGCTGATGACAGGCAGGAAGCCTGGCTGCTTCCATACCAATCAATCATCAGCTACAGCTCAATCCAAAAAGCTAACCTACTGGTGAGGTTGTCCACATGCTATGCAAGCCCCAAGATCCCCTTCTAACCCTTCCATAAGGGATTAAGAAACAAAAACTTAACCCCTAGTTTTACAATTCTATTTCTGGCTTGTCAGAGTGAGTTATATGGCCCCTAGCAGGCTCTTATGCTATCCAATCTTAGTTTTGCCTGATCACTGAAACCTAGGTTTTTAACTACTGTATCTTTTTATTTCTCCTGAAAACCTTACACCTTCCAAATCTCTTCCCTTCCTATGTATCTTCTTCCTTGATCAACTTGACAAAAAAAGAGACAGATGCAATGTGCACGACCAGAAAACCAGTACAAACCTGGATACACAATCCGAGCAGTGGTGAGATCTCTTTCTTTAGGTTGTCCCTTATCATTCCATATATCTTCTCAAGGAAGGCAGTAAGCTGTTGCTTAAACAACAATGCTGGATACTTGGCCTCAACTTGACGCAAGTCATCTAGCCTGCTAAGTCCACGACCATTCAGAAATGAGAGCCCAGCACTTTGAGGGGATGACCGTAGCCCCTAAAATAAAGAAAAAGACTTGAGACAAGATGACAAGCAGACATGAAATTTGAGATTGAAGACTTTAGATGTCCTCATATTAAAAAATAACTCTTACCTGGGACATCCTCCCAAACAGAGAAGCTGATGCTGTTCTACGCCTTTGTGGTGTCAAACTGGCAGCTCCACTTGCTTTTAATGTATGTTGGAGCAGCAGCAATAATGCCGATGAGTTAGACAACCAATATGCCAAGACATCATTACTGTCAGGGACCTAAAACGTGAAGACTCTGTTAATGAATTATATGCTTTTCATCTAACATATAAGAAAGCTTATGCAATTAACAATAAATCATAACTTGTTAAGCAAACAGCGGATTTTCTTGGTATGGAGCTACAAAATTTTAAGTTGTGAGACTGCATTTTCACCTCAATGGCTGAAGCAATTGTTTGAATGATGCGGTCAAAAACGCTGGTTCTTTCAACTTCAAATGATCTCCAGTGGAGAAGACATTTGTATATTACACAAGCAGCAATTGGCTTGCCCCCAGAAAATCCCAAGTTTTGTTGTATACACTTGATTAGAATGTCCTGGTTCTCCTGAAGCACAGCAAATAGAAAAGATGAATTAAAAGGAAAAAGAAAGAATCCATTGTCCAAGGTAATTGATTCTAGATCCCAAAACAGATACCAAATGAGATGTATGCAATCATCAGTAAACCACTTGCCTGCTGCTTTTCATTCAGAGATTTCTGTGGTTTTTCCTCAGATTCTGGCTCACGTGTATTTGATATAGCAAGAGTTGTATCCTGAAGCATGATAGAAAAATTCAGAAGCATAGCCACTAAGCATCTGCCATACGGCATCTGGTGTACTTATCTTTTAGTGTATTCAAAACGATGAATGTTTTTCCTTACCGTCAAAATCTTAGCTTCTCCATTTGGAACACTCCCATTCTCAGGTGTCCTCTGCGTTTTAATCAAGAAATGTGTTATAAATATTTCAACAATTTCAATTTCAAATTTAAGGCTGCATAATGACCTGTTAGATTTTCTTGTACCTGAATAATGACAGTTCTTGGCCTTGCAGATATATGTTTCCCAGTTGGTGATATGGTCAATGCTTGCTGGCGAAGTACCTGGATCTCTGACTCTGAATTGGATAGTTTTTCCTCCAGCCTGAATCATAAATGTCATGCAACTTCAGAAGTGTTCTAAGGGGAAAAAGAAGTTCAGAGAGGGAATTAGCATGGGCCTCTTCAAATTTTAAAATCACAAAAAGAACAAGCAAAAAGTGAGAGAGTTGATGCTAGTTAATTAGCTGAGAGCTGTTTCTCTCTACACCTTTGATCTTCATTTTTATCCTCTCTCCTCTCACAAATTGTTTAAATAATTATTAAAATTTTATACACACCTCTGCACGGATTCCTGAAGCTGATCCACTTTCTGCTCTGCATCTTCAAGCTTTTTCACTAGCTCTGTATTTCTGGTCTCAGCATCTCTACTGGCTTTCTTTGCCTCTTCTGCTTCTTGTCTCTCTGCTGATAATGACGCCTACATAAAACTATAAGTTCAACAACTTTTTTTGAATTCAGCAAACCTAGAAGACTTACACTACCAAAATTAAATAGCTTAGGGTAAAGATCAATAAAAACGTTTAGCAAGTGCCCTAAAAAGCACAGAGAAGAGACATGCAACCATACAACTGATTCCGTATGGATATATTAGCTGTAAATGATTCAACCCAATGTTAGTTGATGGTATACGAGTGCAACAATGGCATACTCATTTGTTTGGCTGAGGGCTCCCCTGGCTCCCCCATTTAGACCACAAGAAGCTAACGCTCATGAATGCCCAACCCCTCAATTTGTTAAGCAAATAAGAAAATATAGGCTGGCCATAAGTGACAGATTTAAGACACAAAAATCACACTAAGCAAGTTTTTATACTTTGTATTAGTTTTATTATTTGTATTAGCTTTATTCGACTATGAGTCCTGTGATTTCACATTTTGTTTGTGTTAATTACTCATTCATAGCCATCGACAGATAATAGGTGGTTTAGCAATAACTTGGAAAGATTTGTGACTGAACCCTTTTCTAGTTCCGGTCTAACCATGCAAGTATTATGCCACCCAACTAACTAAAGAGCCCCGAATATAGGATAAACTGGCCAATTTGAGCTCCTACCTTCAAACTCTCTACCTCAGCAGTCAGTGAATTAACTTTTTCAGTGTCCTGAACCAAGACCGGAGTTTCCTTGATGACTGGAGGTGCTTCTTCAATAGCTCTCCTAGCAGCTTCTCGTTCTTTTATAATATTAGCATTTGCTTCTTCCACTTGCTGTTGCATCGCACGTAAAGCTTCCTGTAACTTAGCAATTTCTTGTGTCTTTTCTTCTTCTAAATCAGTCTGCAATTTTCACAAGTGCAAGAAAAGTGTCATGATGGAGCAAGCAGGTTGTACTGCAGCTAGAAAATCATGTATGAGATCTGACGCCCATCAAGTAACTACAGGATGAAATGAAACTTACCCTCAGACGCTTCTCAAACTGCAACCGTAAGGTAAGTTCTTCAACACGCTTTTCCAGTTTATCTTTTGCTTCTTTAAGGGCCCCTGTCTCTCGAGCAGCCTACATATATTCAAACAAATTTTCAGAAGTAGAACCCACAACAGAAAATAAATGCATATTTAAACACTCATCAAACTGCAAACGAAAAAGGAGAATCAAACCATTTTGAGTTTTCTAAGCTCTCTTCGGGCAACTCTTCGTCTCCAACCGCATTGGGTAACAATAACAGCTCTCTGGAGACTTTGATAATATGCATACGCAATGTGGCAACGAAAATACGCCTGGACATGGGCAGAAACAACTAAATTTCACATGTGATTCTCTGGAACGACTACCCCATCAGTTCAAACCACTAAGTTGCAATAGCAGACATCCATTCAAGAAGATGAATTAACATACTCAGAGATTATGCAAATTAGGACCTGAACAACAATTGCAGCCTTTGTTTGCTTTTTGAATCTGAATTCATTCCGTGCAGTCATTGCCCTTAAACCTGTCTGCAATGTGATCGCAGACAACCTTATGGTCAAATATGATTCCCTGGTAGTATGTCTCCTGAAATTCTTCTGGATTCTCAAAGCTCCTGCTTCCCTTCGTAGCTGCTCATATAGCTTGCAAGCAAGCACACCTGATCATAGTGAGAAGCAGAAGAGAAGGATCATAAATAGGTTGACCACCAAGCCAAAGTTTCACACTAGTGCATGAAGGAACAACCTCAATCCTAACATTATTCACTTCCTGTCCAAATTTAGATGTAGCAAAATTGATTGTTTTAATGGAACTTATATTGTTGTTCTAACGATCAATTTAACAAAAATTTATTAAGAATGCTTCTGTGTTCCTTAAACAATCAACAAATAATAAGGAAGAAGCATCAACATTGGGGGATACCTCGCCAATTAGACTGTAAAACAATTGCAGCTTTGCGCATTGCAATGAACTCTTTACGTGCAATATATGTACGGATTTGCCGCTGAATGGTCCTAGCTGCATTTCCAAGTACCTCAGCCCTTCTTGCATCCAGCTCAGCCATCTGTCCAGCTCTGAGGAATACTTTTGTCTTACCTATCTGAAGAAAGTTGCATAGAAACATGAATGATTTAGTGACAAGCAACTGGAAAGAGTCAATCAGATAACACCAGATGTTCTCTATCAGATAAGGTTGAGAAGGCAGTGCCAGATATAAGAAACAGTTTGATCGGGCAAATACTCGAGAGTGAATTAAGAAAAATTGGCTTTAGGCACAAGTAACTGTCAATTGATTAATCAATCAAGTCTTCACCCAAACTAGTGAGATAGGCTACAACTTTAATCATGTGTCTCCAAATTCCTCGTATTAAAGGAAGTTCCTCTATAAGCTCCAAATAAGCACGCCAAGGCTTTGAAAAGTGTGAGACAGAGCGCAAAGCCCAAACTAAAAAGGGGAGCTCTAATGAAATAAAGTGCAAGAGCTTTACAAGTATCTTTAGGTTAAAGTGTTAGGCCTCACCTCACAAATTACAAGTGCCCTTTAACAACCACGCCTCGTCTTACCCATTAAAAGCGTTAGGCCAGTGGCACTCTTCACCTTAAGCACCCCTCAGGTGCGCTTTCATAACACTGAGCATTGCATTTTTACTGTATCTACTCAAGCATAGCCTCTTCTTTTGTCTCTTATATCTAGACTATCACTCCTCGTACCAACATGTTGATAGGTCCAATTTGAACATATGCAGACCATCTAAGAAGAACTTCCCTCATATTATCCTCACTTAGGGCTACTTTTAACTAATCCTTCATGTTCTCATTTCTAATTATCCTTTTGTAACACAGAAGAGTCTAGCAACCAGATTGTACAAATACAGTTGAAACTTTATTGCCAAAACATCTGATGTAAAATAAAGGTAAATGACCTTATAATCAATTTGATATATTAGGCTGCAAAAGGCAGGTTGGAGAATGAACATAAAAATTTATAATTCTTAGCATCTCTTTATTGCCGTGATTTTAAGCTCATCCTGCGTGGAGTTAGGAAAGCAAAAGAATAGTTGTAGTTCAGTACTCATGTGGCATACGTAAGTAAGATGCATTCTGGTTCATGTCCTCAGATTAAATGGCAATTTACTATTCTTTTCTAAAGTCCAATCCTCATCCCATTTTCAAATGCTATCATCAGGAGCAGGATGATGAATGTTTCTTACCTGGTAACCTTTTAATCCCATTTTGTCCAGAATCATTTCACAAGCGACTTTATCATCATAACTGCAGATAAAGAAGACAGACAGTATGATATTAGAGAAAGCTAACAAGAGAAGACAGAGAAAAATAATTCTTAGTTATTTCTGGATCTCATCAGCAAAGGATCAAAAGACAACTTGGAAAAGAAAGTCTGGGACAAAAGTGCAAGAGAAAATGTTTAGCCCCCATTTCATTGTAGAAGCTTTTCCATTGCCTTTTGTAATACAAGATAAGGAAACATGGGGATTTCATTGCTTGAAGTTACTGAAATCCTTGTCTCCTGGTTTTCTAGAAATTCTAGAGATCATTAAAAGCAGTTTTCTATTTTATAAGGAGTTCTGCTAATTTTGAAAAACAAGGTTTTCCACATCCAGAAAAAAATAGGCATCTAACCATCTTTTGTTGAAGAAAATTTGAAGAAAACTAGGAAAATTTTCAATCAATAAACAGGGCGTAATTTTTAAATTCTCTTTATGCAGAAGGAATAAACAAAAGACCTAACACAGATTTCCAGTTGCAAAATAGCAATTTAATGGCTAGCTCCAGTGCTAAGATATCCTAACGTATAACCTCCAACACTAAGGAAACAAAAAAAAAAAAAGGCTTCTGATGCTACTGCAACCAAAATCTTACTTTCCATCTAGAACTTCTGGAGCAAGAACACCGAAACGGAGAAGGCATTCATAAAATGTTCTTCTGGTAGGATATCCAGCACAGCTGATTCTAATTGCCTCAAGAACACCCTAAATGAAATGAGAAAAAAATGTTACTGAAAAAAGAAAAAAGTAAAGAACTTTCCAGGGAAAATCAATTTTCAACTCTTGAACAAAAAAAGCCATAAAATAAAAAAAGCATAAACAAAACAAAAACACATATGGTAGTTTCATATTATACTTACACCACAACGTAATTGCTGAATTATATTGGCATTCTCAAATATTGCAGGCTTCAAAACACTGTTTGGCTTCACACATCTGATATAATGAGGCTCTGTTGAATTCAAAGTGTCCATCAAAGATTGGAGTTGTTGCTGCAGTTCAGGCGGGAAATTTCACTTAGCGAATAAGTTGAGAATTCCATAGCAACTGTTAAGCAGCATAATCCCACATGATCAAGGAGTTTAAACATGCTTTGTGGAGTTGTGAGGTCTCTCCACCCATATTGGGTTGGATGCATTAACATCGTAACAAACTAAACCAAATTAAGAAATGATCATTGTCACCATCATGATATTGCACCTTAATTCCAATTATATTGGGGTCAATGACATGAAATTCATGATGTGTGTTAACCATTAAAAGTAATATTGATGCAAAAGTGCATGCAGTGAAACAAGTTGATAATGCTTTTACACTAGATGCCTTACAACCCTCTTGCGAGGTGATTGGAACAGCAGCCACAAAAGAAATGAGCAAGAAGTATTCAGTGACATGTATAACTACAATATCTAGACACTGATGTAAATGAAATCAAGGATTTAAAATACAGTGCTCCCATGCAATATGATGTGCCTTTGGCATAGTTCCTCCAGCCTAAATTTCTCATTAACAGCACAAACTTATTAGATCCTTCAATCCTATAAAGAATGACAGTTTTCTCATTTTTAGAAAATTTAAGGACACATAATCATCTTTAGTGTAGGATTCCCCTCCATAACTTATCCCATGTGCACCTATGCTCTAGGGTTGGTCCTTTGGTAGCTTACATACTAGTCGTAGAGTTGGAAAAGCCCATGACAGATGGTTGATACCATTCATTTTGGGAAAATTCTAGAAAATTCCATTTTTTTTGGTGGAAGGGATCAGCAGGAAGTGGTTTATTTTTCAATCCCTTCCCTTCTTGGCCAGCTGTATTTGCAATTTTTTGTAAAAAAAATTGTCAGAAGTGCTTTTCTCTTACCACAAAACTGTTTTGGTTCTACTTCTCTTCCCCCCTGACCCCTTAGTTTAGGTTTTACTAGGATTGTGCCAGCAATGATAAGTTCATTTTCATACCAAGCAGTGACAACTTCTACCAGCCTTAGCTGCTATATAAATGTCATAGAAACCAACAACACCAATGAAATGACTGATCAGAAGCAACAGATCTCAAGTCTGAGCTGTCAGACTTTTGCCATATTTTCAACGTTGAGTAGGAAATGATGGCTGATTGTTCTAAAGATTCTGTGTACAGTATGAGTATCAGGGCATGTTCCTGCATGCTCTTAAGGCATATCAACCTTTTTCATTTCATCCCTCTGAGGAATGGGGAGAAGAAAAAAGGAAACCAAACTGACGCTAAGCTAATACAGGGTTTTTATACTGCTGACAGCAAATAAATGCAGAAGAAAACAATAAAAACATCAATTATGAAACACATGTTAGCAAATAGGTGCTTTCTGTGCAAAGGTGCTGCTGAGAACTTGAATCATCTCCAATTGCATTGCCCTTGGGTGAGAGGTTGGGAGCATTGAGCATTGCATGGTCTATGGTTGGCTACCATTGGGTGATCAGTGGTAGTGTTGGAGGAGAGTTATGGGCTTGGTCATATCTTTGTCATGAGAAGAACAAAAGAAAGCTATCTTGGTAATTCCATTCTCTATATGATTTGGCAAGAAAGGTATAAATCTGTGGGCAGGAAGAATACTTTTTTTCTTTCATCGAAGAACAGATGGATACAGAGTCTTACTTTTTGGATCAATAGGGAGCTAAATGTTAGTGAAATGGAGGTAGAGCTATTGTTCCTAATATTTTGTAAGGGTTCACAACCCTTTGGTGCTGCTTCGATTATATATTAATTTCTATTCTTATCTTATTTTATCTATATATTGTTAGAGAATTGTGGAAAAGATCTGATTGAATGAGTAGCTATGCTAATTGTGAGCGATTAGGGTGATTAAGAGCGATTTCAGTGATTGAGAGATTTGAGGAGTGATTAATTGAGATAGATTGGAGTAACATGTGACTACTCCTCTATATATATGCACCGTAATTATTCTATTGATCATCTATAAGATGTAGTCCCATATCCTCTCCTGTTCTCTCTCTCTCTTTTCCATCTTTTCTTTTATATAACAAAGTGGTATCAGAGCCAAGGTTTGCAGCTGCCTCAGCCATTGTAAAAAATAACCCACGTGACAGAGCTGAACAGGCCTACACATGTGAAGGCATATTAAGTTGGAAAATCCCACATGGTGAAGAAAAGGGGGTAGTCAAGGCTTTATACAGTGATGAGCTCTCTCCACCCATTGCTAGTCAGTTCAGGGTTGGATGTTTTAAACACACACACATATACATACATACCCACACATTAGTGAAATGGAGATGATAACCAAAGAATATCTTATTTAGAATATCTTTCTTGTAAATAGTCTTCTTTTGGCATTTTCTTGTTGCCTGAATAATACTGTTTTCTTGTTAAAAAAAAAATCATCTAATAAGATGGTCGTAAGTTAGTAATAAATTTCAAACGGGAAATAGTTGCAAGTCAAATATAAAAAATCAAAAATACCTTGAATCGAGTACCAATGGAAGAAAACTTGGATGACTTAGATGATTCCTCAGGAGAGGGAGGAAATAACGCAGCAACAAATGGGCATTTTGAAGCAGTCAACAAATCCTGATGCTCAGCCACCACATAATCTTTATTCTTGTCCAGGAATAGATCAGCCTGATAAAGTACCTGACAGTAGAAAAACCAAAAACTGATGTAATGCTCAGATTCCAGGGTATTAAGAATAACACTAGGTATATTACTACAATGCTTACTTCCCCAGCATAGTGAGATATAGTGAAATTGGTGCGGGACAGCTTAGGTTTGATAAACCGCTTGTTATTTTTGAATGTCTGGTATAACTTCTGGGCAAATGTTTCATGAGTTGATTTCGGGAACATACTGCATATAGCCAACAATTACTTATCAATGCAAAAAAAGAAAAGGCAAACAAAATCCATCTAATGTGAAAGTTTTTATAAAAGCCATTGAACTAAGGATGTAATGCAGCCAGCTTCATACCAGGCTTCATCCAGAAGTGCAATAATTCCTCCAGGTTTCTGCAACAGATACAGATTTTATTGTCACAAACAAGAAGTAAATCAATATCTTTAAAGGAATGCCTGAATGTATAATCAGCTGTCATGTTTAATAATCCTAAGTATGTTCTGAATTCTCATAAATGACACAGCTCGTGTAAGCCAATTGACAAGAAGGCAGCAATTTGAGACCTTCTCAATCAAGTCCAAGACATCCTGGTTATCAACAAATTCTATGTAACTCCAATTGATTTCTTCTTTTGTGTATTCTTCTTGTTCCATTTTGAAGACATGCTACAAACACACAATAACCATATAGTCAGGAAAAAGATCTCCAAAATGGTATCTGACTAAGGATATATAGCTATCAAAAAGGGTTGAGACCTGATTGAAATGCTGCTGCAATTTTTCATTTGTGAAATTGATACAAAACTGCTCAAAACTGTAGCACAAACATTAGCTCAAACACCATATCATGCATGTAATGACTAACGAAGAAATTTGACAAATTATTGATTACATTCCAAGGACTTACCTGTTGAACTTAAAGCTTTCAAAGCCGTATATATCCAGAACTCCAATTAGCTGCTTTGAGTTTGGATCTTGTCCAATTGAAAAGTTAATTTTATCGACAAGCCTGGTGAATGTAACAGGAAACTTGTTAGAGTTGATTACACTAAACAAAATTCCTTATCTACCAAATAATATTTTTCCTTCTATTCTTTTTTCTTTGATAATATTATCTGTTAATACATCAAACAATGACTAATTACACTGCAGTCGTAAAGCTCCATTACCAATCAAACAGGCGGCAATAAATTGTTTTTGCCAAAGCATCCCTGCTTCCCAATGCAGCAACAGGATCAAGCGTTCGGGTAATGATTTCCTCTGGTGTCACCATGACACGTTTGATAAGAGCATCTTCTAAACCTTTGGCATCACACCTACAACACAAGATGGTTGTCATGCATTTTGATCTTATACGCAAAGGAACTGCTGAAAGAACCATAAAGCTCTCAGTAACTAATCAAAGGACTCTTACTGCAACAATTCAGCTGTCATGTTAAGATGAAATCTAGATTTCTCATCCTTGAGAACAGAAGAGTCAACCTCCGTGCCTTTCGAAAATTCAATATTCCCAAGATGCAAGACTGCAGCAACAACCCTAAAAATTGCATCCTGAAAAGAATGGTTAATGAATATTCATGTCAACAATAATAAGAGGACTTACAACAAATGCCAAAATAACTCACCTGGTCTTCCTCGATGATACCAACCACATCCATTGCCCTTCTAGTAGCAAGATACTCCTGAGCATCATCAACACCATCCAACGCATAGCAGTTGGATTGATTTAGGTAATGAAATGCATCTGGGCTTCCCAGCTTGTATTTTTCCCTGACCTGAATTTTATATATGAAATTAGTTATGGCTCCCTACAAATTATTGGTCTTGTTCATAAGACACATCTCCAAACAGTAGTAGATAGATTAAGATTCAATATAATCATCATCAAATTTGGACTTGGTTGCATTAGCATTGACCTCATATTATTATTTAGCTGTTAAAATTTATGAACAATATAAATCAACACAGAAAGTCCAGTAGAAAGATTAATACTGTTAAACCATATTAAAGTACCTCAGGCGGTGCAGCACAAAGAAGGTAGAAGCAATGGTAGTTTCTTTCAGGATCTGAAATCTGGCACACGCGAGATCTTTCCAGCAAATAAGTACGTATAGCTGCGCCAGATATCCTCCCATTCTTGTCAAATTGGATTTCAACAAACTTACCAAAACGACTGCATGGTTACATCACCACAAACATTAAACTAAATTTAATCCAACCCATATATGCATATGCATTTGCATTCAAGGTAGAGAATAAGATTTCTCTTATAGGTTACAGAAGCCAGGGCTTTACTAGGAGAGAATGAGAAAAATGAACAGATGTGATTACAACATGTCACGTGCACAATCCATAAGCATTTGATATTTCAAGAATTTCTGATCCTATACAATTCCAACAAACTGTTGGTTATTTAACAATTAATCAATCAACTAAGCTTTAATCCCAAGTAATTGGAGTCGGTTACATGGATCATGTATTCACATTCCGATTGATTGAAGGAAAATTCCACCTGAAGCACTCAAGGAGCCAAACAAACAGTAGATTACACAATAGTTCTTCTGAACTTACAGATCAGGCCCCGTACTCATAAAAAATATTAATCAGTGAATCCATGATTACCTTGAGTTGTTGTTCCTTACAGTTTTTGCATTTCCAAATGCCTCAAGAACGGGGTTTGACTGAAAAAGATCATTCAAAAACCATAACACATTCAAGACTCAACGTTTTGAACAGAAGTATACAGATACAAACCAAGCACATGAAAAAAAAAAATGGACATGAAAAGAAGAGGGAAACATCTCCCCCCCTCCCTCTCTCAGAGCGTCTTCCTATCTGTCCATCTATATCTTCTTTTGATAATATGAGGGGAGTCTTCACTAACCTCAAGAACTTGCTGTTCCACAGTACGACCTTCCACTCCAGACCGACCACCCAAATATGCTAAGTAGCGCATTAGCATCTTTGTGGTTTCTGTCTTACCAGCACCACTTTCTCCACTAACAAGAATCGAGTTGCTTTTCCCTTCATTAATCATTGCCCTATTTATATGAACAACAAATTTAAAAACGATCCAACTTCAAGTATCTCACAACCAATTGAAATGATTGTCTTTACCTGTACGCAACCTCAGCAATGGCAAAGACATGAGGGCTTAACTCCCCAAATTGAGCCCCGCTGTACTGCTCCATCATGTGGGTGTCATAAAGATGTGGCAATCTTTGGAATGGATTTATTGCTATCAGAATATTTCCGGTGTAGGTCTGGGAAAAGCATAAAAAACAGAAGTCAAGATTATTAGTAGCTCCACATAGAACAACAGTTTTTGAACTTGAATGTGACCACACAAGTGAATAGACAAGAACAGCACAAGCAAACAGGGAACATCTTACATAGATTTCATTCAGTTCATATCTTGCCGCCAGATTATGCAGGACTCCCGGTTCATGCAGATATGAAAGCTTTGTCATGTCATCGACACCTCCAGGAGGAGCCTCGGTATCTTTTGGGAATAGCTTTGATATATTAGTGACAACCTGCCATCAATTTTCTATTTTATGAGAATATGCATATTAGAAAGAAGAAAATCATTATAGCCCAAACTCCAACAATCAATGCCTCAAATCAAAATGGCATCATATGAACTTCAGAAAAACTTGTAGTATATTGTATACAACTATTGATCAATTGTTCTACTGAAAATTAAAGGGGTAAAAAATCGTTAGAACTAATCAGTGCAGTGGCAAGAACAGAATTAAGCATTAATAATGGAATTGATATTTGCAGTGTCAATATACAAATGGAAATCTTACTTCCAACCTAAGCAGACTGCTACTATGGTACATAACTGATAACATGATACAATATGATCAGGAAAACAAGGATAAACAAGCTATTCCAAAATTATACATATGTGTGTGTGTGTGTCTGTACATATATATACACATATATATGTGTGTGCAAGCGTGTGTGTGGTCTAAGTAAACTCACAGTTTTTCCATTTGCAGTATTAACATGAACTTCTTCACCATCAATCTTAAAAACTTCTCCATCAATCCAGGCAAGATCTGGATCTTCAACCCACACATGAGAACCAACAATAATATTAACAGGTGCAGCCTGCTAACACAAAAAATTAACACAATGATGACTAGGTGAAGTGATTTGTCAAGGACATTACTAAAGCATGCAATACTTAGAATGGTCATGTTCCATTACAAGAATAATTAGAGAAGTCATGCTTGATCATAATGCAACACATGATTCGTCACCTAGCAACTCAAAAGAAGTCAGCAACTCCCAAAATCAAAGGTTAATCACTAGAGTAACATGGCCAAGTATGGTTTTTGCATCCTCAACCATCAATTCTGCTACTGACTAGGGTGAGAATTAAGCTCATTGCATCTCAGTTTCAACTCAATATCAACAACCAAATGTTTAGGCTGATGCATGACACTGAGAAACAAAGCTCGGTGCAGCATGATTAATAGTGTCCTAATGATCACATAGAAAAATACTATATTAACTAAGCATTGATTAGTAGATCTGCTCGAAAACCTACTTTGGTGGTGAAAGGATGAATGAATTAGTTGAAGATACTTGCACATACGGATGAAACTAATGTTCTGATCCTCAACTTAACATTTTCATTTAAACTTTCTAACTCTCTAACTCTCTACCAAATAAATAAATAAATGTTATAATCCCACGATTTTAATAGAGGGTGCAAGGGAAGGAGGGAGAGCCCCTCAAATGCCACTACCACCATTTCTATAGAAATTCACAAAATTCAGCTCAACTAAGATCCGAGCACAATCGGGTTCACTTCATTAATCCAATTACCAGTTCCTTCTTAATGAAAAATACTCTGGTTTCACCCATTTAGTGTTGTTATTACACTATAGATTGATCAACAATTTCAAATAAGAGTATCCACGGAATTCCTGATCCTTAAAAACCTTCCTCATTCTCATTCCTAACACAAAATCCACAATTCCAACGGCAAAAGAAATTAAAAGAATAAAAATTCCTCTCTCATCAAGATTTCCAACCACCAAAAAAATGGACGGCGTGTAACGTATATAAAGAACAAAAAAACAAATTTCAAATAACCGCAACTAAACGAGCTGACGCCACGTCAATCGGATTCAGCTCAAAAGACAACAACAGAAAAAACACTAGACCAAAAAACAAAAAACAAACAAGAAAACAAAAATGCACCGGCGACAATTACCATGCGATCGATCAAATCATCCGAGGCACGGCGGAGACGCGGAGGAGAGGACTAAACTCGTCGGATCGGAGCAGAAGAATCGCGACGGAGACAAACCAAAGCCCTCTCCGCAGATGCAAATCCGCCGCCTTTTCACTTTTCCCCTCTGTAATTACTTTACCGAAACCTTTTTCTCTCAGAAAGAAGCAGGAAGAAGGAGGAGAAGAAGAGGGAATGGGAATGGAGGAAGGTGAGTAGTTTATATACAAAAAGCAAAAAGCTTTTAAGCTGTCACTTTTTAATGGTTTTGGGTATTAAAATTTTTTTCCTTCACTGGTCAGCTGGGGTCCAACGCTGGAGGAGGGGGGCTGCTTGGACAAATCGTGGTCGCCACAAATGCTCGGAATTCGGCTCTAGAACCGACATTGCCGAAGAGATTACAGGCCTAATTGTCACTTTTTCGATTCCTCTTGCTGTCTTTAGGCTTACGTTTTGGTTTATTTACGGCTCGCCCAGGGGGTAATTGCAAAAGTAAGCATTTTTATTATATAATCGAAGGTGCCTTGTCAATTTTAACAAAAACCAACAGATCAAGGAAAGGAAAATAACCCTAATGCAAATTTTGTACGGCTTTACTTTATTTGACATTGTTTGTCTATTAGATTATTGATTATAGTTATAGTTTTCTGGCTGGTTTATTTTTATTTATTTTTTTTTTGCTTTGATGCATAAAACTCTTAATTGAGACTTGGGAAAAGATCACTTTCAATTCTAAAACTTATGCACCCTTTCTATGTGAGTCCTAAATCTCTATGATTTTCTATTTAAATCATCAAACGTTCAAAATATGCAAACTGTTAGTCCTCAAGTAATGGGATCACATGTGGCCAAAGAGTTATCTAATATGGCATATAACATCTGTTCAGACTTTGCCAAACCCAAGAGTCCGTCACCCAATTCCTCCACAAACTTGGGCTTTGCAGGAGGATTTGATTTCAGTTGCCTCTAATTCCCCCAAGTATGTGCAGTTGTCGGTGGACGGTGCCTCTCTGCAAGTAGCCCATCCAATTCAAAGCTCCTTCTTCCTAATCATTAACAAAAATAGCATCAAAATGGCCATTCAAGAAGACGCCCAACCCCAAGCACCATAAGAAAAGCAACAATAGCAGCAAATAGAGCCCCCAGCAGCCAATAACCAGAAAATTCTACATTAAAAGCTACTGAAACCAACATTCTTGATTATAGCACAAACCATATTGAAATACCTGACAGAAATCAAACTAAACCAACAGCTGATCATGGTCCCAACAAAGCTCAAACACCTCTTGCCAAGTAGGAATACATCACCTGCGATGTTGACGTTAAATTTGCTCAAGAGCCAAGCGAAAATGATTCCTTTTCCTATGTTTGGGACTTGGAATTTGGGGCTCTCGTTGAACTCTGCTCCAAAATCGATGAAGCCAAGCTCTTCAAGGAGAAACCTAACTAATCAAAGAAAAAAACACAAACAAGAAAGCCAAATTAGTCAATAAAAAAACAGAGAGAGAAAATCAGAATTTCCAAGACCAAAAATCCCAAGAATAGAAACTAGAGGCGATCAAAGAACAAGAAGAAAATGAGGAGATGATGAAACTATAAAACCCCAGAATCAGTAAATACGGAAGAAATTACTCTTTGGGGCGTGGCACTACAACAGCGCGACGGACATCGTTCTCTTAAAGTTCCTAAAGCCAAAGAGTTTGAGGTAAGAAACACCTCCGACATACTTCGGAATACCCTCTAATGGCAGAAGGAGAACGATGTGGATGCCATGGTGGACGAAGATTTTGGGAATGATTTCAGCGCGTTGATGCTCATGGACAATAGGGATCGGCAACAGCATCCAGTGTGCTAGCGAGTGAAAAGATGTATAACAAGGCACTGACAACAAAAGAGAAGCAGCGGTGGTTCTTTTGGTAGAGGGTGCAGCTGATAGAGAAAGGGATATGGCAGCTAGAGATAAAGTTGGGCAAGGTGTGTAGCCTGGTGCAGGTGAACGATTTAAGACGGACACTGGGGCCGGCACAGAATCCCAAACAATAAGGAACTAACAACGTTCTAAAATACAAGAAGGGTGCCAATACTTTTACTTTTTGATCAGTTAAAGACCTAAGTTTGAAAATGAAACAAAAGTATACAAAATAAGGAAATCACAATGTAACCTGAACAGTGGATTACAGGTTATGCGGTATGTAATTCATGTTAAATGGTGTGATATTAAGGTTAGGTGGTATCAAATTCAGGTTAAACGGTATTAGATTCGGGTTTATGTGATATCAAATTTATATGGCATGAGAATCAGGTTAATGTGGTATTAGATTTAGGTTTATGTAGTGTAAGGTTAATGTGGTATAAGATTCTGGTTATTATGGTATGGAATTCAGGTTAATTAGTATAAGATTCAGAATCACATGGCATACGATTCAGGTTAAATGGTATGAGATTCAGGTTAATTGGTATGAGATTTAGGTGAAATGGTATGAGATTCAGGTTCTTGTGGTATGAGATTTTAGTTGCTCTGGTATGAGACTCAGGCTAAGTGGTATGAGATTCAGGTTAAGTTGGTATGATATTCAGGTCAAATGGTATAAGACTCTAGTTAAGTGGTATTAGATTCAGGTTAATTGGTATCAAATTAAGGTTATTATGGTATAGGATTTAGGTTAAGCAATATGAGATTCTGGCTATTGTGGTATAAAATTCAAGTTAAGTGGTATGAGATTCAGGTTGTTGTAGTATCAGATTCAGGTTAAGTGGTACGAGATTCAGGTTATTGTGGTATGAGATTTAGGTTAATTGATATGAGATTCAAGTTAAATGGTATGACATTCAGGTTCTTGTGGTATGAGATTCAGATGGTTATAATATGAGATTTAAGTTAACTAGTATGGGTTTCATGTTGTTACTTATGGTATAAGATTCAGGTTGTTGTGATATGAGATTTGAAATTAAATGGTATAAGATTCAAGTTCTTATGGTATGAAATTCAAGTTATGGTATAGAATTCAGGTTAAGTGACATGAGATTCAGGTTCTATGGTATGAGATTCTGGTTGTTATAGTGTTGGATTCAGGTTAACTAATATGAGATTCAGGTTAAACGATATGAAATTCAACTTAAATGGTATCAGATTTAGGTTAAATGGTATGATATTCAGGTGCGTGTGATATGATATTCTGGTTATTGTGTTATAGGATTCAGGTTAAGTGGTATGAGATTCAGGTTCGTATAATATGAGTTTTTTGTTATTGTGGTATGGGATTCAGGTTAAGTGATATGAGATTTAGGTTAACTGGTATGATCTTCAAGTTCCTGTGGTATGCGATTCTGGTTATTATGGTATGAGATTTAAGTTCACATGGTATAAGATTCAAATTCACATGGTATGAAAGTTAGGTTAAATGGTATGATATTCAGGCTAAATGATATGAGATTTAGGTTAAATTGGTATAAAATTCAGGTTAACTGGTATGAGATTCAGGTTCCTCTGATATAACATTCTAGTTATTGTCGTATGAGATTAAGGTTAAGTGGTATAAGATTCAGGTTATGGTATAGGATTCAGGTTAAGTGATATACGATTCATGTTAAATGGTATGACATTCAAGTTAAATGGTATGCAATTCAGATTATGGTGATATGGGATTATGGTTATTATGGTATAGGATTAAGGCCAAGTGGTATGATATTCAGGTTTACATGGTATGAGATTTAAGTTAAATGGTATGAGATTCAGGTTCTTAATGTATGAGATTCAGGTTAAATGGTATAAGATTTAGGTTAAGTTGGTATGAGATTTAACTTAAATAGTATGAGATTCAGGTTAAATGGTATGATATTAAGGTATTTGTGGTATTGGATTTAGGTTCAGTGGTATGGGATTCAGGTTAAATGGTATTGGATTCAGGTTAAATAGTATCAGCTTGAGGTTAAGTGGTGTAAGATTCAGATTATATGGTGTAAGATTTAAGTTGTTGTGGTATAGAAATTGGGTAAAATGATATGAAATTCTGGTTGTTACGATATAGAATTCAGGTTAAGTGGTATGTGATTTAAGTTAACTGGTATGGTATGAGATTCAGGTTATGGTATAGGCTTAAGGTTAAGTGGTGTAAGATTCAGGTTATGTGGTATGAGATTCTAGTTGTTGTGGTATAGAATTCAGATTAAGTGGTATGCGATTCAGGTTATCCGGTATGGTATGATATTCAGGCTGTGGTATAAGATTAAAGTTAAGTGGTATGTGATTCAAGTTAAATGGTATGAAATTCAGGTTAAATGATATGAGATTTAGGTGCTTGTGGTATGATTTTCAGGTTAAATGATATGGGATTCAAATACTTGTGATATGAGATTTAGGTTAAGTGGTATGAGATTCGGGTTCATGTGGTATGACATTATGGTTGGTATGGTATAGGATTCAGGTTAAGTGGTATACAATTCAGGTTAAATGGTATGAGATTCAGGTTAAGTAGTATGAAATTCAGGTTAAATAGTATGCAATTCAGGTGATTGTGGTATGGGATTCAGGTTATGTGGTATATATATGGTAGGGGATTCAGGTTCTTACAGTATGAGATTTTGGTTGTTGTGGTATGAGATTCAGGTTAAATGTATGAGATTCATATTAAATGGAATGAGATTCAGGTTAAATGGTATGGGATTCAGGTGTTTGTAGTATAAGATTCAGGTTATATGGTATAAGATTCAGGTTATGTGGTATATATGTAGTATGAGATTTAGGTTTTTGCAGTATGAGATTCAGGTTGTTATGGTATAGGATTCAAGTTAAGTGGTATAAGATTCAGGTTCATATGGTATGAGATTCAGGTTATCATAGTATGAGATTCAAGTTAAGTGGTATAAGATTGAGAATTAAGATTATGTTTAGTGTTAAGGATTTAATGTTAAGGTTTAGGATTAGGGATTAAGATTAGATTTTAGGGTTAAGAATTAAGGTTAAGGTTAAGGTTAAGGTTTAAGGAATAAGGTTATGGTTAGGGTGAAGAATTAAGGTTTAGGGTTTAGGTTTAGGATTAAAAGGTTAGAATTAGGATTACGTTTATGGAATGAAATTTAATGTTAAGGTTATGGTTAGAGTTTAAAGTTAGGGTTAGGATTAAAATTAGGGATTAAGATTAGAGTTAGGGAATATGGTTTATTTTTCATTCTATTTTTCAATTTTTGTTACTATTTAATTTTAGTTTTTTAGCATCCATAATAGTCTCCATAATTACCTATCCTAAATAACCTGGCTTAAAATTATTTTAGATAGAAATTAACCTGACTTATATTGAACTCGAACAAGAAAACCCGAACATAAAATTTTAGATTTTAGGATTATGTTATTGTTATGTTAGGGTTAAAATTTTATTTAGAATTTTTTTACATTATATTAAGAGTTTAGGGTTTGGAGTTGTGGATTAGAATTTAAATTATATTATCTATTTATTTTAATTTTTTTCTTTTAGTGACTATTATATTTGAACTACTGGTCTAACATCTACAATGTGTTAGGAATATCCATATTTAGTAAGTTTATATTAGGAACATCTATGTTTAGTAAATCTATATTTAGGTTCTTCCAAAAAAGTAACTTCCATATTCACTAATTGAGTTTAATGATCTAGTCATTTCAATTTATGCACTAATAACCCCAATTAAACATGAATGCTAAAAACTTGAACTTGAAATCTACTTAACCCAAAATTAACATAAACCTAAATCTCGACCCTGAAATCTACTTAACCTAAAATTAATTTTTCTAGGCTAATTGGAAATTTTATATAATATACAAGACTAATCAGATTTGAACAAAATAAACCTGCCTTGGTACTTTACCAAGTCTTACAAGAATAATTTAATTTCAAATTTATTAAGTATTTTAGCACATTAATTACAAATGTTAGGGATTTAATGTTAGGGTATAGGTGTGAAGTTTCGGGTCAAGGTTTAGGGTTTATGATTAGGATTAGGATTAGAGTTTGGGTTAGTTTTTTTGGTTTAAAGATTTAAGGTTGGGGGCCTAAGATGAGGGATTAGGATTAGAGTTGGGGTTAGTTTTTTTGGTTTAGGGATTTAAGGTTTAGCGTTTAGGATTAGGAATTAGGGATTAGGGTTTAAAGTTAAGGATTAGGGTTAGGTTAAAGTTAAGGATTAAGGTTTATGATTAAGGTTTAGGGTTAAGGTTAGGCAATTTGTTCTTATTATTATTTTTTACAATAATTATAATAATAATAATTCTAATATAATAATAAGTAGGAATATATAGTCAATATAAAGTACAATTAATTAATAGAATCATATTTAATGATATTCAATTTTTTAAATGTAATCATTATATATATAATTAAATATCTTGAAACCAATAAATCATTTTTTAGGCCTAAAAAATTTAATTATTAAATAAATATATAAAAAGTGTATATAATTATATAAAATAAATATTAATCCATATATCTAGGTTGTTTGCACCATTTTTAATTTTTACATAAATTAAGAAGGATGAGAAAAAGTATGTTCTATTTTTAATTTTTTCCTATACTTTTGCTCAAAAATAAAAAAAATGAAAATAAAACTTGAAATAATAACTTAGTGGTAATATAAAAAATACTCCCTCTATCCTAATTATTTCATAAACTATTTTTGCTAACTAATTTATGGGTTAGGATTAAGATTACATTTCGGGTTAGTGATTTATTGTTAGGGTTTATGATTAAGGATTCAGATTAGGAATTCAGGTTAAGTAGTATAGGATTAAGGGTTAGGGTTAGGTTATGGTTTAGGGAATGAGGTTATGGTTAGGGTTAAGAATTAAGGTTTAGGGTTTGGGTTTAGGATAGGATTAAGATTATGTTTAGAGTTAGAGATTTAGGGTTAGGTTTGGTGTTTACAGTTAAGGCTTAGGGTTAGAAATTAATGTTAGGGATTAGGATTAGGGTTAGAGATTAGGATTATGATTAGGGTTAGGGATTGGGGTCTAGGGATTAGGGTTTGGAATTAGGTTTATGGTTAGGGTTTAGAATTAGGGTTAGGGATTATAGTTAGTTTTTAGGGTTAGAGATTAGGGATTAGGCTTTGTATATATTGGAAAAGTCTACGGTTGGGAATTATAATTAGAAATTAGGGTTAGAGTTATGGTTATGGAATAGAGTTTAGGGTTAGGGATTATGGTTAGGAATTAGGATTAGGGTTTAGGGCTAAGGATTAGGTATTAAGGTTAGGGATTGGGATTAGGGATTAGGGTTAGAAATTAGGATTAGGGTTGGAGTTAGGGTTAAGGATTAAGCAAACTAACTATCTTTTCCACATTAATAAGATCAAACTAGTATCATTTTTTTAAAATATGTTTCCGTGGATTCATTTTTTTTAAAAAAAAAAACTTAACACTTGCTTTACTTATTAAGAGTTGTCACTAGCCAATTTTCTTGGGTTGATTGGACCACTTATATGATTTAGGGTAAGGTTTAGAGTTTAGGGTAAGGTTAGAGTCTAAGGTTTAGAGTAAGGTTTAGGGTTATGGATAAGGCATAGGGTTTAGTGTTGGGTCTAAGATCTAGAGTTAGGGTTTAGGTTTAGTATTTTTTTGTGTTATATTAAGGATTTAGATTGTTGTAAAAAATAATTTAAACTATAAATAATTTTAGATTATTTTTGAAATCTATAATTAAAATTTGTATTTGATGCAATTCATGACTTAAATTAAAAAAACAAAACAAAACTCACGTGAAAATGACTTTTAGAATTCTTCCCAAAAAATACTTTGAGAATTTTTACTAGAAAAATAGACTTAAGTAATTTCAGTCTGTTGGTAGTTTTTACACAATTATTGGATAATTAGGTTTGGGCATTGCTCTCAATTTGACTAATTTTATAAAAAGTTCTTGTGGTTAATTGCTCAATTTTAGTTTAGGATTAGGAATTAGGGTTAGGGTTTAGGGTTTAGATTAGAGTTATGTTGACGGACTTTTTTTTACAAACTATTAAAGGTTTAAGGTTAAAGTTATTTAAGGATTAGGGTTGGGGCTAAATGTTTAAAGACAACAGGTTTATAATTTGGCTAATATTTGGTAAATGTTTTATATGTACTTTTATGAACTATTTGTAAATTTTCTAAATATTAAAGACTTTATATATATTTGAGGAGTCTTACTTTTAGGAATCAAAATATTATAGACTTTGTATATTTGAGGAGTCTACTTTAACTAATCTCAGAATTTCTTGTCCTCAATTGCTCAATTTCGAAACCCTAAGGTTCTAGCTAGAAATTGCAAAAATGGCAGCTTTAGTCCCTGCATTTTGCTGCTCAGCCGCCAATCTGTCTGCCGCGGCCCCGTACTCGTTCCACTGCCACTCCCTTGCTGGAACGCCACCCCAGCGTCGTGTAGGCCTTTATCGAAGGCCGCGCGTAGCCGTCGTTAAAGGCCACGGCACCGTTCGTCGAAGGCTGCGACACTGTCCGTCGAAGTCCCGCGCAGCGACCCAAACTCGCCACCACGCCGCCTCCCTGCCATTGCTGCGAATCGGAAAAGTAGTCCGAAGAAGCATCAAAACATAGAGCTAGGAGCTTGGACTTCGTAATCGGAGGCCTGGGATTCGCCATCGACAGTTGAGGTTGCTGGAGCACTTGATGGCAGCAAGATCAGAGGAATGGGATTCGTGATCAGCTGTTGGGTTCGGTGGCTTCATGGATGGCAAGATGATCGGCTACTTGGGTTGACTGAATCTTGATTTCAAAACTACCTGTAACCTGCGGAAGCAAGTTGTCACAAAACTTGTTCTTACTTGATCTGAATGTAATGGTCTGGGAAAATGAAAATAAATATTTAGGACTAAAATGACCAAAATATAAAAGTGTAGTTACAAAAAGTGATTTTGAACCAAAATTCAATCTTCTGATGGGACGGTGGAAAACGGGGCCACCATTACCCCCTGTATTTTAGAACGTTCCGAACTAACATGGCATTGTGGTCTACCAATCAGGTCAAAAGAAAAAAAAAAAGCTAGATAAGCATGGACTTGTGAGAGATAGTGATGTTTTGTGCCAAATTAAGCTTACCGTTTATCGAGTGTTAATTAGGACTAATAGTATAAATACTTTCATAGTTCTAGGACTTCAATAAAAAATCGCAAAGAGTTAGGACTTAAATAGAAAGGATACAAAAAAATTTAGGACTGACTATGTACTTTCCTCCTAA